>SMGT01004408.1:207720-254289 GCA_004794575.1 Lanistes nyassanus | reverse complement strand
GGGGGGGGGGGGCGCGGGATGAGAACAGATGACAGGGCCTGAAGATGCTAGGTAAGAAGAGGACAGGTAGCAACGAAAAACATGCCTTTCCCAACTCGCTGAACTTTCCTAGCGAGGAGTGGAGAGAGACAGGAGTGAAGAAGTGTGGAAGGTCAAAAAGACAACGAACAATACCCTCCCTACAGAAGTTGTTCGTCTTTGTATTGACATGTTTCCCCTACGGAGGCCAACAGGACAATTTTCCTCTCCAGACGCCGGCAGCAAATGCGACGCGCTGTTTGCACTCCCCCACCCATCCTCCCACAACCACCCAACTGCCAGCGACGCTCGATCCACTGCGCCGTTGCAGGGAGATTGCATCACCACCAGCAGCTATGTTGCTCACACACGAGTTCGTGACGTGCGCCCTGCGCCTTCGGATCGTCTCATGGGGACCGGCTAGGGAACGTCGGGGAGAGGGGAGGTTCAGATGCACCCTGAACGCTGTGGGGAGGTGTGAAATGCACCCCAACCCTATGAACTCGTGGCTGGTGTCACTGAACAGCCCCAATCGCCCCCGTCTCCAGGTCCCTGGTAAGCCACGGTGTCTTCGTTACAGCAGTTCGCACCTAAACCGTAAGTCCTTGCGTCAGACGTGTCCCTGCAGTGCCTTAATTTAACTCAACAGCCGCGTCTCATCTGCTTCAAATCCCCGCGCATACCTTGCGACAAAGTGCCGACCTACGACGAAAGAAACTTCACTACTTCCTCCCTCCCCACCACAGACACAAGTTTTTTTTCTTTGAAAGCGGCAGTGATTGTGTTATCAACCTTCACTGCCCGCGAGCAGCGATGCGTGTCTCCCCACAACAGACCGTTCAAAGCTGGCACTTTATCGGAGTGACTGCGCTCTGAAAGGCTAACCTGCCGTTGTTGTTACGTAGCAGTAACATAACAGGGTCATTAAGGACGAGGGGGGGGGGAATTTGGGGGGATTGGAAGCGCTCCTCCCAAGTAGTTAGCAGCGCTGGCCGGGGCCCTCACTTCTACACACAGCCGCTGAAATGCCGCTAATACTACCGGTAGCCGACTGTTCGTCCCCGTACCGTTCCCCGCTCTCCCCCCAGCCACCCCCCCCCCAAAAAAAAGCCTCAAACAGAAAGTGGGGTGCCGCGACAAGCGATGTCAGCAGAAGGAACAATGCCATTGAGTTTACGCAATGCGTCGCATGCTGCAACCCTTGAGCTTTAGACTTGACGATGCATGTCGTGCACCGACAGACAGGCGTGCAGCGTCGTCACTAATCAGTAATCGATACCAACACCAGCCCCTCGTCCACATCCCCCACCACGCCTCCCTATTCCTTTTCATGGATATTGCAATGCGCTGCAACGTGCTGCTCCCTGACTAGATATTATATCTATGCAATCCCTGCAACTACTGTTTTTAATTTTTAAATTTAATCCCATTCAGAACAGCCCTATGTCAATGACAAATTTACCACCTACCGTTCTGATAACCATTAGGCAAAAAATATATATATATTACCTGTCCATTTTTCCAGCACCCACTCAGACTCGAATAAGCAATAAACATTCATGACAGTTTAAATTCCAAACAATAAAACACATGATGAAACCTCCAACCTTTTGTAAAATGACAAACTCTTCCAAGGTTTCATCTCTCACCTCCCTTCCATGCTTGCCCCACTCAGTTATGGTTCTCGCAACATACCCAAATACACACCCTTTGTGTTAAATTCTCATGCTCTAAAACATGTTAACTGTGAAATCCACAAACATCTCGAGTTCCCCACACCTCTCCTCAAAATGCCCATGCAGGTCAACTGGAACCTTTCAGCCCCAGTCATGCACCCAACACACCAGATCTACCATGCCATCTACTGTCTATGCATAAAACACTGGCTCTGTCTAACCAGTTGTCAGCAACAAGTTCATGGGTGTCAAGCAATGTGCATAAGCTCATATACTGGAGGACAAAGCTTCTGCTATCCCTATGTTCCTCCACCATTTCTGGTGTTAGGGCAATGTGGGACAGAACAAAAGGCATCTGCTTCTGGTCGCAAGATTGTGAGAGTCAGACATCAGGATCTTGAATCTCGTCATATGCCAGCACAGCAGCCAGCCTTTTTAAGGCGATGTGAAATATTAAAATATTCTACAATGCCAGCTCTCACTCCAAGCATCCCACGCATTGTTGTACTGGGGATGGTTATTAGAAAACTGTCACAGGTTGGCGGTGCAAGACCATTATTCATGCAGACAAGGAACAACTGGCTGCAGCCATATCCTCACAGGATGCCGAGTGCAAATCTTTGTTTGCCGTGTGTGTGTGTGTGAATGTGTGTGTCGGCACATGCAGCGTGGGATTTTTTTTTTTTTGGGGGGGGTGGGGCAAGGGCAGGAAAAAGGGAATTAAGTAGTCTTAAGTGATCATGTTACTGGAAATCCTGCTGCCATTCATTTTCCTCTCTTCTTAAGGAAATCCCTCATAATTTCTGCTTCTAGTCACACAAGCCTACCACAAATTTATTTTTGGGGTGAAGAATGGGTGTACATGTACACATAACTATATGCATGTGCTGATTTGATCTAGATTTCAAAGGACACAATACTGTCTACCCAAAACCTCTCATCCATGCTGATTCAACTTCAACTTGCTTCCAGAAACATGAACACTTTTTCTGTCCCTGCTCAAACACCTTACCAATACAACCCTTAGGTTTTTAAACATCAGCGGTCCTTAGATTTTGGATGAATCCTTTAAGTCCTAACAATCTATCCATTTCTTTTATCAGATAAATCTTTCATGGGAAATTCATTTTAAAAAGTGAACAAGCGTTAAGCTGATCCGTACTTTACACCTAGAATATTCAGGTGGTGCTTCTTTGAGCAGGACAAAGGCACCCGGTGATTCCACACATTGTGAAGTGAGACAACAGAGCTTCTTTATCTGTCTGCAATTCTGCATCTAATGTCTCTTGCACGCATGTACACACACACACACACACACAAACGCGCGTGCGTGCACACACACATGCATACACAAAGGAAGATCACAATGCATGAGCACTTGCAGGCAAACAGGCCTTGTTGTTGACAGGCAGCAAACCCATGCTGAATGCTTTCTGTTTTTCCATAAACGTTTCCAGGTCACATTGGGTCAAAACATTTGTGCATCCCCCTGTTCTTCTCAGTGCAAACTAAGGAATTTCTAACTTTTTTTCACCCCTTCCCTTGTTTGCCAGTGACCCCTACTCATCACCAGTACAGGCTAAGGTTTGGTCCCATGTCCAGCCAGGGCTAGCTATCAGGGATTTTCTCCAGATGCTGATTTCCACCCCAACCTACCCTATTCCTCCAACACCTTTTAGCACCCTACCCCTCCTTCCCCTGCCATTTCTGGAGACTTAAATTCAACAATAAACAACCAATCCCCTCCTCCCTTTTCAGTCTTTCCCCTGTCAACACAGACTACACAGTCTGTTCATGGCCTGTTTGGCTTTCACAATGACCAGCTTGCAAATACCACAGAAACAAAACTGCTGTACCAATATTAAGTCACACACTGTTACATTACGTGTCATAGAGAAGACCACAAGTGCTTTTGTTTGCAGTTCAGTTCTTTTATTCGTCACACACTGTGCAACCGTCTCTATATACACCAAACATCTGTGCTCTGCAGTCCAACAGATGGCATCCTCAACAAGTCCCGAAATACCGGCACTACTTTGAATAAAGTTCAGCTTCCCTTCTTTCTATCTCACCATTCGTCGACCTAGCTACCTTCATCCATCAGCCCTCTATCTTGTGTCTACCCCCACCAGGGTTTATATACCTAACCTAATTAGTGCGTGTTGGATTCCCATGAGCTGCTCTGTGGCCCTCAAGGACAGTGCATGTTTGGACCTATGGCTTCTGTGTTTATGGTTAACTGAGTGCTGGGCAGCTAAAAATGATGTGTCTGTCTTGCTCGTGTAGATTCCCATGAGCTGCACGAGTGATTGTGATTGGCATATGCACACTCTGTGGCCCTCAAGGACAGTGCATGTTTGGAGCTATGGCTTCTGTGTTTATGGTTAACTGAGTGCTGGGCAGCTAAAAATGACGTGTCTGGCCTCCCTAATGTCTGTCTTGCTCTATGTTAAGTTTAGTTCCCAGACCTGTCATATGTCCCATATCCTCTCCCAAACTGTACTCTAACAATACGCCTAACTAGCATCTCTGTTACCTACAGATGGCACACATATTGTTATACACACACCAAACCTTCACCTTTTTTCTCAACTTGCTTACTACCACTAATGAACATTTTATTCCACAATCATCATGCAAATAAAGAAAAAGTAAAAGGGAATTTGTTCTACATCAATGATATTCTGAGAATTTTGTTTTAAATGCTGAGGATGAAGCTGAAAACTTACGTGATGGTGTTCTGGTGTTGAGTCTTAAGATCAGTGGCTGTGTCGCCGGAAGAAGCCTTCTTGTCAAGGCTCTTGAAGCGACTCATGGCACTGAAACAAAACAATTTCATGAGCCTGGCAGATCCCACCTGTTCCATCAAAAATCTTCTCCAGCCTTGAACATGCAGAAAGAGGACAAAGGTAACTGAATATGCACCACTTGACACCTGCTTGAGAAACAATTACATTGTTAACTCCCCCATAACACCTGAGCACAACTTTTCTGTTGAGAAAGGAAAGAGACTATGGAATGTGTGTGTGTGTGTGTGAGAGAGAGAGAGGGGGGGGGGCTGGAGAGAGAGAAATATGAATTGAGAGAGAAGCACCATGGAAAACATGAAGAAAAAAACATCTGACAGAAAGTCTATGTACATCTAGAATATAATACTTCTGGTCATCTTGTGGAAGGTTTTGATGTTATTGCTTAATGTCCCGCTGCAAACTTAGTGCATATCAGAACAATGTTGACAATGCACTGCCATACGAGGACTGCTGTATCAACACAGGCATTACTCCCACCCAGCCACATTATACTGACACTGGGCCAACCAGTCATTACAGTGCCAGGCATCTGGCATGGCAGTTACTAGACTGCCAATTTTTAAGGTATGACTTGGCTGGACACAAACTGGTGACCTCCTCCCTCAGAAGTAAATGTCTTAATCATTGGACCACAAAGGCGGTCTCATCTTGTGAAAGAAAATCCCACTCAGGTCTACCGCACATAACACCACCATTTAACACGTCAGTTTATATAATTAACTACAAGCTTAAAGTAACATGTTTTATCATCTTTCACTTGCAAGTTAGAAGTTAAAAGTGGGTTATCATTTTCTAGGCAGCCAGTATGCACACTGAATGATGATTCAACTTGGCAACTGCAAGCAAACATTTCCAACTGATACTATGCAATATCACTGCTGTGAGTTGTCACAATGGCCTCACGAGTAACCCTATCTAACAAGTGAGTCACACGAAAAGCCTCTTAGTAAGGATGAGTTATCATCACAGTGTTTAAAATGTTAAGATTCCTGAGATTTGAAACACCAAGTGACTACACGTGTTCCTTTCAACAGTCAATGAATTTACAGGCATTTTAATCTACATAAATGAAGTTCATCTTTCTATACACAAACGCATGCATGCACACATACAGGCACACACATTTCTATACAGCATAATAATGCAACACATAAACCTTGCTAGACCAAACATCTGATGCTCAAACATGCGGTTATCTTTCTATGCCATCAGTAGGCCCGATCAATCTCTGGAGCAATAAGCAATTATGGAAATTAGTTTACATATACGCATTGAAGTTCTAGTCTTCCTGGGGGGTGGGGAGGTGCAAGGAACACAAAAGCAATCTTTATTCCAAGTTTGGGTCCAACAGGCAAAATGGAGGACTCATCATCTTATCTTTAGACAGTCCAAAGTTCAAAAAGGTTTCGTACACTGCACACCAAGGTAGTATTTCTTCAAAATGGCTCTACATGTTAGGGAACGCCATAAAATCTCTTGAGCATTCATGAGACACATGCATGATAAGCAACGAAGCTCATCTCAACTTCATGATAACTTCCATCTCATCCTGGTCCTCATCTTCACAGCATCCATTTTGGCAGCTGGCTGAAGAGTTGCTAGACGCCTGTCTGAATGTGACACCCATTGTGCTGCTTATTACTCAACTAGGCACACTGTTTGACACTCGATTCGAATAATCAACGGAAGTGTTTTCTTGCTTTCATACATTCACAAAACACCACTCACTGGCATCTACAGACCAGACTTCAATGGACCACCAATTAAATGCTGCACATAATGTGCAGTTCAAGAAAGCATGGTCCATTTTTTAACAAAGTTTTCTTTATGAGTGTCTACTAATTTGATCTGTCCATTTTCATTCTTCTTAACAAATAAGATAGCTAAGAAAAAAGATACCACATTTTCCAGCATATCTGCAACTTCTAATTGCTGTAAATTCTCAAGCTTAGTCCAGACACAACACCCCCACCCTACTGTTAATACCCCCCAACTCTGAAAATTGAACATCTCAAACGACATAAAGGAACTACTCTGCATGATGATATTGGACACTTTACTTCCCTCCATCCAATGCACACACACATCCCTCCCCCCACCCACATAAATACATACATGAATACATACATAGTAAAGTGAAGGCTGGATTGAAAGAACTAACCTGATGGTTCCAGCCTCTTTTTCCTGGGGAATGTCCAGTTTGCTGACCAAAGACAGCTTGCCTTGGGAGGCATTGTAAGTGAACAACATTGGATTGCAGTCGTAGCCCTGAAGACAGACAACACATGCAGCAAAAAGCGAAACATTTCTAAGGCTTTGTCACACTAATTTGTATTATGGCAGACCTCATGAATGTTAGAGGCAACCGCTCTTCAATACTGCATGATGATATTGGACAGTTTTACTTCCCTCTACCCAATACACACATATTCCCTCCTCCACCAAATAAATATATACATATGCACACACAAACATACACTATTTAAGTGTCCAAAACTTACTGCAGCAACTATGCTGTTCTCAGTCACCCAGGTGATGCCCATGAAGGGAAGGAAACTATCTTTGATGACCACCAGCCTGCAACAAGACGCAACAAACAACGGTTTGTCCAACAGTCCTCACAGAACCAAACGTGAAGCCACCAATAATCTGACAACTCTTGCAAACAGCTGGAACTTTAAATTCTGCAGAAGTGGCAATGTCAATATTTTCACCAAGCCTTGAATCTACTAGATTGGTTGTTTATTAACATAAAGTCAACAATGAGGACTATGCAACGAAAGGGGAAGGAGGGGAGTTAGAGGGTGGTGAAGGGTGTCAGGGAAGAGGAAAGGGAAAGTAAACAGAGAAAACCCCTGAAGGCCATCCCTGTAAACAGGTATTGCTGGTAGCAAAAGTGTGTGCCTAGGCCAAAAAAAAAAAAAAGAGAGTTTACTAAATCTTGGATTTTATTCAAGGTCAGAAAGTGACAATAATAATTTACAGTTCAGAGACGTTGAAAGTGGGCAAGCAGTGACACACAGAATTCATTAGAGACATTGAAAGTGGGCAAGCAGTGACACACAGAATTTATTAGACTTTTTTAATTTCGTGCATACAGTAACCACATTCAACACTAAGAAAAAAAGTAATGTTTAAACTTTTCCCAATATAAATTCTTTAAGATTTTTAAAGTCCAATAATACATCTTTCCAAATAAATAAAGTATATTACTGCAAGTGTCTTATTTTATTAGCAGTATTTCTTGAAACATGCCAATATCTGTGCGCCACCGATGTCAAGCATAGATCTACTTCATGCGAGTGCAAAGAGTTAAACAAATTCCCAAACACCACATAGCAAGTACTGATAAACACAAAATAAGTCTTAGTCTATTTCATACACATCTATCCTCAGTCTTGTAAACTTTGGTTGGTTGGTTGACTGTTTATAGTTTAACACCAAGCTGGCAACTACAGTTATCTTCTGACAGATGCTGGAAGGGAGATGGTGATAAAGGGTGTTGGAAGAGAAAGGGGGAGGTAACGAGAGTGCTGGGAGATAGCTCTTGGAGGACAGCCATTTAAACAAGTGACACATCCAGAGAATGCAGGTGTGCCATGCACAAGATCTGAACCCACCACTTTCCGCAAGGAAGAAAAGCATACATTACTGGTATGTATCAGGCCACACACACATTTAAGAGTCACAGTGGCATCACATAATCACGTACCTGTTCTCTTGGGTTGCATCAGCAACACAGACACTGGAGTCATGGGCAACCCACGCAATCTTGTCTCCACTTGGTGAAAACGACACAGCATGCACCCAGCCGCCTGTATGGACAAAGGGACACAATCACTGAATTAGTCTTTATGTCCCAGGCTGTACATTTCTCTCCTCTTAGTTCAGGAGCCCTTTCACCAGATCTTCCTGTTTCCTCTCAGTGTAAAGGTACATGTGAAATCATGCAGTCCATCACAATTTTAAATGAGCAAAACATATGTACAGATTGCCTGTCATGCCACAAATGCTCTGTGCCACAGCATCCCCATGATAGAAATAATAAAAACGAGCCATGCCTTCCAGTTGGTTAGCTGGCTGAAATATACATGAACCTACTTTACATTTTATTTGAGGAAAAATGTGTTCACATTAAAATGCTATCTTTGTCAAGCATTTGAATGAATATACTGGCATAAAGTCAATAGCTGGCTGTTCCAACTCCTTTCATAAATCTTGTAAGACTTTTGCTGAATATCCAATGCACACAGAGCTACTGTTTCAATCCTGTGAACAAGATTAAGCATATCACAAGCAAGCACTGGTGACAGCTACTGGTCACTTCACTGTCTGAGAAACAAGATTCACGACAGGAAGTTTTGGAACAGGCATGTTTAATTTGCATTGAAGACTCTTTCCAAGGACAGCCACGTACAATGACAATCTCAGGGTTGCACCTGTAGGTAACTATTAGTGGTGATACACTCATCTTCTCTAAGCAGTGGGTGACCAAAAATATGGAAGTTTGTACTAGGTGCACTAATGCTATTCCTTCTCTATTAAAAATGGTTTCAAATGAGGCAAACACAACTGTGAATGGCCACTTATCAACAGAAGAAAATTCTCAATGGCAGGTTTTTCCATTTAAATTTCCGATACCCTCCCCAATGCCATGGCATTTATCTTTTTATAAGAAGGTAGCTTATACAGCGAAGAATCTGGAAATAAAATATGATCAACGCATTTCACCTAATGCCAAGGATGAGTGAGAGGTCACACAACTGTGTCAAGACCTTCATTATACTTTAAAAAATAACCTACCGCCCCCACTTTTTTTTTGCATGTCTGTGAAGGTCAGGAAGCACTAACACAACAGGGTTAAATCCTATATGACTAAAACATCAGAAGAAATCTCCACCGCTGCACTATATCATGTGAACACTTTAACTGACACTTGAACTGTCTGTCGACCATTCTGCATTGTTATGCTTTCAGCAACTCATGTATTACTGTCATGATTTTGTACAAGCCCATTGTTTTAAAATACATGTAACTGTCTTTCCAACTAAAGACCCTTATGGTCATTTATAACGCTCTCTGTAGCTTTGAAAATAATGATAGGTGAATGTCATGTACCAATAAATTCTGGAGAACACAGAAGTATTAAGTGTGAAAAATAATACCCGTATCAGACATCAGCATAATGCCCAAAGCAATTATCACTATACCCACTTATGTTTTGGAGAAACTCCTTGATTTAAGAAAAAGCCCCTGAAAACTTTGACTGTTTATCCACCCATTGTTTCCATAGCGGACATAATTTTCATACCCCAGAACAGTTTTCAAGATCCATAATCAAAATGTTGAGTTTGACACACATCCAACACCCTTCTACATGGTTCGAATTTAGCGAATCTCCAGGTGCAAATGCTACGAACAGTTGGCTCATGCACACATTTTCGGTCAAGAGTGTCCACTTGGCACTCAAATCTGAAAAGTCAAAAGAAAATTGAGAAACAGACCAAGAAAGCAAACTTGACATCCGTCAAGAGAAATTTAATGTGTCATCTGCTACAGCTGGGTTCTGTCAAATTCTATGTGGAACCACCCTAGTGGCACTCAAAAAAAAAAAAGTTGAATTCCAACCCCATTCTATGTCTATACATTCACTGCCAAGACTGGGCACCATATGTGCTTGTATCTCTTTTTCACACATTCAAACTCTTGAATTGCAGCAACTCACTTTGGTTTACTAGCCAGAGTTCCTTGTGGTGAACCAGGGGATGGGACGGTTTAAAGATGATCCCCTCCATCCCCTCCACACACACTTGCTGAAAACACCTTTCTTATCTCAAGAGCAATTTTTTTTACCCTCCTAAAAGCTAATCTCATTAAGAAATTGAAAATCATGTTTCTAAAACATTTTCCTTACTAGTTTTAAGCCTGAAATCTTTTTTCAGACACACCACATTGTTGGTTGAAGCCCCCTAGCCGATATTTTTGCAGTTTAACTCAATAAGTACCTGAGCTCAGTAGTAAGGGACCACTTTGCCCAATTCAATGGCCACAAACCTATATTTACGTGACCACTTTCGGGAATTCCCAGTTCTGCCAATACACTTTTCGTAATGGGAGGAAACTGTGGTTAACTTGTAGCTCAGGCATGCCCATTTATAAGGGGTTTTTTCCCTTCTGCTCTCATGCTGCTGGATGTCGCAATCCATGTGACAAGTAGAGATGATTTTTTATAAAAGCAGTATCACATACTAGCCGTTTCACTAGGCTAGGCAGGTAGCTGAACTGCACAGCGCAGGGATGGGTGAGCTCGCTCACACATTAGGGAACCGAGAGAGGACCGAGGGAAAAGTGAGTGGTAAACTGAGGGACTGAGGAATAAAGATGCTAGATGCTGACATAGTGGAACGTGCTCACCGTTTATTTTATGTGCCTGGTCCTTCAATCACTGAACTGAAGGTATTCTGTATCAATAATAAGCAGGATTTTTTTATATCTTGTATGTATTAAACCGCTGGATACAATCTAGTAGCTCTGGAAATTTCTGTGCAATGGCATGTTTCTTTTATGATGTGATCATGTTGTACGATAAAAACATGATGATAGAATTGTACGAAAATGTCATTGATAATGTGGCTCATTATTTGAACTTTTGGTTACCAATTCTTTAGTGGGATGTGATTGTATAGTGAAATTAATTGTTAGGAAAATGAGTGAAGTTTAAGGGGTGACTGAGTGAGCACTATACCAGGGACTAGCATTGGAAAAAGTAATTTCGGTGCTCTGGGCTGTGGTCCAAGGGCTGCCTTGGCCTGGTAGGGTGCAGGGGCAATGCTCTGCTGGGGGTTCCAGTGGGTGAACTTTTGGAGGATTTGGGACTCTCACCTGATGGCTAGCTGCACTAAAATATCATTTCAAAAACAGTTTAATTCGTTTACATCTAAATATGACTTTTTTCCTTCTTGTGTTCTTTTTAAATTCATAGAAACTATAAATTCTCTAGAGTTTGTACCTGAAATTGTAAGAATAATCTTGCTATTTAGATCAAGTTATGAAAATATGTACCCTTTGCATAAGACAGTTTAGAAACAGTTGTAAAGAAGATGCACGTTTTCCAATTTGTAATTTTAGATCTTTGTTTGTGAAAACCTACCATTTTGCTAAATCGGGAACCTTGCTCCGAGTTTTGAAAACCCTCCTCCCCTCCCAACTTTCTCTTTGAATTTAGATGATTCACAAGAATGACCCTTTTGATGATGAAAAAATGGAAATCTGTCAACGAACCCTGTCATACTTGTTTTTCATAGGCATATAGACTCTAGCTTAATTTTTCGCCATAGGCATATAGCTAAATTTATAGCCACAGAACCAGAAATAGGAGATGGTGCTAACAAAACCCAAAGCATCTCAGACCAAAACTCAAGCAAGAAAGCCACAAATATATATTTAAAAACATCTGAGAAATTTGAAAAACCTGGATTTTCTGGGTATAAGTATTTCCAGGCTGCATCTGGACAGGCTTCACCCATGAACATCTGGATAAGAACAATAGGGTAAATGCAGGATACACTTTCTATTTACTTACCCCCACCATTGCTGAATTCAGCCATCAGATTAGCAAACACCATCTTTGAGCCCCAAACACAGGAATCTGGCTTCTCTTCAATCTCCTTAATGTATCCAGAAAACACCCTGCAAAAGAAATATTTTAAACTGTAAGTACAGTTACTGCCCGTTCAGAAGGAGAAAAACGTTGAATTTTCAGCACCAAAGAAAGTGAGACAGAAAGGATAAGCTGATGACTAGCAAGACTGAGACGTAACTTGGGTGACCTGGTTAGAATAAAAACATTCCCTGAAAATTCAGAAATGTCAGACTTGGCTCATTTACCTAATGCGACATTTAATGCTTGTCAAAACATCCTTCAGACCAATCCCTCTCTGATAGATCTCTTTTACCCCCTGCTTTTGTCATTACAGAATTTGCTGTAGCAACCCCCTCCCCTTCCCAATTTTGGGCTAGGGGAATGGGGAGTATTTGCATGTTAAAGTTATTGTGTAGTAACAGATATCAGGAAGGATGAGCAGTGCTTGCCAAGTGACAAGCAAAAAATGCAAAAAAAGCAAATAGAGCAGCTAGGAGGTGAAGTCTTGTACACACCTGGCCTTAAAGTCCGTTGATCCTGCAGCAATCAAGTAGTTGTTTGGGTGCCAGTCCAGGCTGTCAACAAGCAGGATCAAAAAGACAGATAAATTTGAAATATCCCTATCACATATTAGCGCTGTATTTTTGGGTATTCAGTCTGACTTGTTTGCTGTCAACTCCACAAGCGCTAAATTTTTTTAAATATTACACAATAATCAGTTTAAAATGTGCACAGTGACTCCACACTGTTTAGAGAAGTGAACATGTCTAGAAATAGTCTAGAGGTGTCATTTTTTATGAATGACAGTATGATCTAGACATTCAATATGTGGTGGAGATCAGAGGATCTGTTTGTTTAGAAAGACAGCCTGAAGGATAAGAAATCTTAAAGAAAATGAATCCCAAAGAGTCACTGTAAATTATTAAAATGTTAAAAACCAATTTAACAACTAAAGTAGTCCCTCCCTCTTATGACCCCCCCCCCCCAAAGAAAAAAGTCTTAACTGGGGGCTGGTCTTCATAATGAAATATCCTCTACAATAACCATATCAGCATCTGTCACTGTAAACACGTATTAAGTTCTTTAAACAAACTTAAAAAAAAGATTGTAGTAAAGTGCAGACATTTATTTAAATGTGAAATTACAGTACATGCAATTTTTTAACTTTAAATAGGTTAAACATCGATGACAGAGTAGACACACTTTTAGTCCTTGGAAAGATTTATGTGTCCATTTTCAGTTTTCTTCCATAGCTCCATGACTGACTTCTTCTCACAAATAATTGTTTGCATCTGCTTTTTTTCTAGCATTCAGTGATTTTGTAATGCTGATTGCTGTTTCTCCAATTTTTCTCCTCTCTACTTCTTGATCTCTCTTTCTTAAATTTAAGTGCACTTTGCTTGCATTTGATTCCATGGGATGTCACTCTGAGCAAACGGTTTTCATAGCAGTTCGTGCTGCTTTTAGCTGGTCTATTTGTGGCTAGATGGCTTGTGTCACATGAGACATGGCACAAGAGCCTATGGTCTCTACTCAAGTGTTTCAAAACACATACCGATACAACCCCTTAGGGTTTCTGCTCCCTATCGTGTACAACGGCCTCCCCGCATACTTGACAGGTGGAATGGCAGAATGAACTCAAAACTAACCTTCAAGAGGGCAGAAATCTGAAAACCCATCTATTTTGTGATCTAAGGGAAGGAACTCTAGTTAGTCTAAAAAAACAGCAGTGACATCCCTTGCCGGTGAACCATTTTTGGGTTTCAAGTCAGCAACAAAAATTGAGCGCAACGATCCCAAGGGATCAAATAGTCTCCTATCATTTATCAGCGGAATGACGGTGATGTGTTAACTTCAAGTTAACAAGAGTTATCTCACGATGACGAAGGGAGAAGGTGGTGCAGGACAAGGAAGGGGGTTGGATACTGAATGGCTTGACAAAACCTCCGATTGCTATCCCTATAAATACGCGACACATACACAACAAAGCAGGTATGCAAGACAGGATTAAGCCAAACTCACTGGACCAATAACAAGCCTGTGTTACCGATATGCACAGATGGTAAAAAGCAGGTTTTTCCGTTGACTTCTCGTTCTTACACCTAACATGCATCAGAATCTGACACAATGTCAAACGATCTGGCGCTCACAAAATTTGTGATCATAGAAAAAGGAGGAGGGATGAGGTGGCCGTGATGGAAGATTCTGACCTACCAGGTGACCGTGGAGCGTATCGGCTTTTTGATATGCTTGCTGACCCACCAGGTGTGCTCGTCCTCGTAATATGACACGGAGATCAGTCGGGCACCACTTCCAACGGCAAACTTATTTTCTGCCAAAACAAAACAGCAGCTTCTCAAGTACAAATGACCATCAACATCCTAAATAAAACAAAGAATATTTTGGAAGAACGATTTTTTGGATACAGTAAATCCAATAACAGGCAAACAAAAGAAGCCTTGGTCAATCAAACACAGAGAACAAGGAACAGTCTATGGCTGCAGAAGTACCTCAGTGGTACAGAAGTAACAACAGAATATAAAACAGGAATACAAAGAGAAAAGAAAGACTGCCGACCTTTAGGAGACCACCTGACACAAGTAGCTGCGCGGTTGATTCTCAGAATGACCAGGTCAGGTTTCCACACTCCACCTTGGAACGTCCACACATAGGCATTCCTATCCTGGGATTTAGCAAGTTAAAAAAAGTTTAAGACATCCATTGCCACAAAGACTTTCTGAGTCTGTAACAAGCAAAAGTCAAATTATCAAACTTTTCTCTCAAAGCAAAAACGACGCCAAAGGCAAAAAAGACTTACCGCCCCACAAGTGACAATACGGTTCGATTTGGGGGCCCAGTCTATGCCCGTGACTCGCTGCCCATGCTCCGTAAGAGTGTTTGTTTCCTGCCAGCTGGTACCAGCTTTCTTGTAGATTTTCACTTCATTGTCATTGAGCGCCAATGCCAACCCTTAACAGGGGAAAACATTCATTAGTTTAGCTTTTATTATTTGTTGATTTTTACAGAATATGCTCACAGACGCAGTCAAGAGAAAACATGCAATTGTCTTTATTACTCAGAAAAGTGCTTGTAAATCCCCTTAATTTCTATGTACGATGTAAAATCTAGCATCCATCGCAGAATTTCTATTTCTCATGTTTAATCCTTCGTCTAAATCAAAGAAATTTATGCTACAGAGTGCTGAGCGAGAAATATCAGAACATTATAAAATATAACCCTGCTGGAAGATAATCATAAATTTGCAGTTCTTACCATTTCTGTCCCCACTAAATGCATGACAAGTTACAGGTAAAATTCCAAAACTGTGCTTCGAAGCCATTCCTTTTTCTGAAAGAATGAAAAGCAAATCATTTCATCAACCTTAGTGAATACAAGTTAGTTTACATGACATTCGAATATCCACCTATCAACAAACATAAAATTTCTATGTGTGTGCATGCATGTGTGTGCAAGTACTTGTCCATGTCAGAGAGGGGTAGGGGTAAGAGGGGTGGAGGGTACACACAACAGTTAACTGCCTTAGAGTGGTAACAAAAATAAACACCATGCAAGCACAAAGATCTGCACCAAGGACTACGATGAAGCTCACTGACTAACTGAAACAGGCTGAGGAGGAAATTTTGCATGGCGTTGTGTGCATAAGGGAAATTTTTTGTTTTGCTTATCAGTTGATGAACAGCACGTTGCTAAGGGAAAGAACTTTGGCAGTCAAGTCTGGATACGTGAAAAACATTTTTTTGGCCTTTTTTTTTTTTTGGTGGCGGGATCAATTGGCCATTTGTGGAGTTGATTCAATTTGAAAATTTAGACATTTCTAAGCCCATTGGGCTACTGAAAATTTTAGAATATTTCCATCCCTGATCATCCACATGAAAGAAACTGTAACTTTTAGTAAAGTTTTAGATCACATCATTTCCTATGTCAAACACCAAAATGTTACCATGTATGAAGCTGGAGATCATGACACTACAGCCTCTAGGTGCCTTCTTTGTTCTTTGGTGGGAGGAAGTTGGTAAAAATATTAAAATGCTGATTTGGTAAAGGCACTATTTTGTGCCTCATAATCATAATTTGCAACTGAACTACTGAGCTGCATATCCAGAAGACACCTGAAGCTAAAATAGCAAGTTATGAAGACATTTTCATGGGTAAAACTTTACAGAATGAGAATTCTGAATTGTATGTTGGCATTTTCATAAGATCCTATAATTCTTGGCCAGTCATCAGTGCTCACTAACAGTAGTAACACTATCAGTAAAGCACAACTTTTAAAAAATTCAGAAAACCCTAATGGGTGTGCAATGGCTAGATTCGTAAGTCCATGTTTTATGTTTTTGGCAAAAACTTGGTTACCCAGTTACTTTTACTAAACCCTGTAGAGGTTTTCTTAACTTTACATGCTTTAGTTCAAGGTTTTTGGTTGCCAAAGCAAGTTAAAGTTTTAGAACTTAAGAAAAAAAGCTGGCAGATTCAAAAAACATATTTTGCGTGTTGCTATAAAACCGTAAAATCAGTCCAAAATTTGGAAGAATTACTGCAAAACCGTAAGGGTAAACAGGTCTGGTGTTTTGTGCTGGCAGTACACATTCTCTTATCCGCACAACCAGCAGATTTTTTTGTGTGTGCTGTTACTGTGTGATCTCTGATGATGCGAAGATTACACATTCTATTTGTCAAGCTTGTTTCAAATTTGGCAGTGACCTGTAAAGTGAGTTTCTAATTAGGTTTACAACAATTAGAAGCTGCAAGTCAGAATGAAGAACAATTACCAATGCAGATAATGTATTTGGGAAAGTGCTTCCACCTGTCGATGATTTCACACTACAGGGATGAGGGGGAGCTAATGACTGGGGGATGGAGGTATGCTCTGGTTGCAGCAGCTGAACTGGTGGTGGCAGAGGCTGGTTTTCTTCAGGCTTTTTGTTTTTGTTTTTTTTGTTTTGTTTTTTTTTTTGGTGTCCTGGCTGCTGTGGTTTACTGTTGTTGCTGTCCCTGCTAGGTGTCTCCTCTTGACTGTATGCCTAAGTGTTAGACTTTGTATCTTTTAGGTCCTAATTTTTTAGTGAGTTGAATTTTGCTCCCTTTAAAAAATGCTTTGATTTCCAATTTTAAAAAATCTTGCTTCGGGATGGCTCTTTTAGTATTTGGTACCTGGACTGTAAGGTCAATTATGTGTTTCCTTAGATCTTTGGGTGGGGTAAGGGCTGACTTGGTCAAAGTGTATTTCTTTTTTCGCATTTAGTAAGATCTGCATCTACAATTGCTTGTTGTATAGTCCGGGCATGAAAGTATGCATGCGAATAAGGGGTTTGAATGTCAACATCAGCCCCATTTGTTTGTCCCAGTCCTAGGTGCATTTCTGAATGCTAGGCTGTAGGGTTGGTTAGCCGGTCCAGTGTTTGTGTAGTATGATATGTATCTGACCAGATAATCTGCAGGAAGGCGTTCCATGTGCCAATGAAGTCGGCACCCAGGTGGTTGAGGCGTTCGATTCATAAACTGTTGTTAAGTTGTTCGAAACCCATGATGGTTGACCTTTTTTTATTTTTGTGAAAAATTGTAATTTGTAAAAATAATGTAATATTCATTTAAATTTTATTTCCGCCGAAGCACGAATACGTCACGCAATCTGTCATCGATTCGACGCCAAAAGCGCACGAACAGTCGTGCGGATAAGGTCGGCCAATTATATTATGTTACTGTCCCTTGCCTCTTGTTTCCTGTAGATATCAATTCTAAAGGATTCAAAAATATAAGCATCTATAGGAAGTAATAAACCATAATTCTACTGCCTAGTAATATAAAAATTACCATGGCTGACGTCACTTCCTGGCCAACTTCCACGCCTCTTATTTTAGTCACTTTACAGATGTAAAGCTATTAGGAAAAAACTAGAACTTTGTACATAAGTATTAGATAATGTACGTGTAGTTATAAAATACCCGTTTTCACAGAAAAAATGATATAATAGATGAATAAAATACTTTAAAATGTGTGAATTACAAGGGGCGTCACAGATTCCGAAAACAAAGCTCGTATTCAGTCATTATTCACTAACTTGGAGTTGCCTGACCATTCAAGGACAAACTTTAAGTGAAACATTAGTGTAACCGATACAGAATAAATAAGTATAACGCTCCTACCTTCTAAGTAAGTCTGTGTAAAGAGTTACACGGTTAATTGAAATTCGTGGACTATGGTCAGTCTACACGAACTTCGGCAGTGCTGATGCGGAAGTAGAAACCAAGATGACCTTGACCTCGCCAGAGACCTTCGCAGAGGACCGCCTCTGCTTTTAAAGACATTGCGCATGTGTAGTGACTGGGGTACCCCAAGATAAAAATAACACGCGCGTCAGGGTCGAGACTGTGCTAAGATTACAATGACATGCCCAATTAAGAAATGAAACACTTTGGAAAGACTTGGGAGGCTATCGCATACGAAGGTGTGACGACATAGCTGTGCCTCTGTGGGAGTGTGCCTGTGTCCCTGTGGCAGATTTAAGACGGCAGACAGGTAAGTGGGATAGCGGTGTCTAGGACCACGTGAAGGTCACGTGCCACCAAGGAAAGGCCTCATCCGAGCTGCTTGACTGCTTCCTCAGCACGTAAAAGCTCTAATTCATTGGAGCCAATCAAATGACGAGCTCTATTTAGGAGGTGTAAAAAGCGGAGCCCATCAAATGGCGAGCTATATTTCGCAGGTCTTTCCGGGGGCGGGGGGAGAGAGAGGGGATGTATCGGGAGGGGGGGTTGGGGGGCTAGGGGTAGGGGTAAGTTGGGGGTAGGGGAGGGGGGGTGGGGTATAGGCAGTAAAGATCTTCCAGGAAACTGCAAGGTTTTCAGTGGTGACCCTAAGAGGTTAGCATATTTACGTAAGACTGTATTTTGATTGGCTCCAGTTTTTCTGTGCTTTTTCAAACCCCTTCAGGGTTCGTAGGTCCTTTAGGTCCTTTTTTAAAAAATTGAGATCAACCATTTCTTTAGTTTTGTATCTTTCTGTTTTACCAAGTAAGGTTGTGTCATCTGCAAATTGTTTGACTTGAACATATTTAACACACTGGGGGGGGGGGGAGCATGAAAAAGCGCAGAATAACTGGAGCCAATCATAATACAGTATCACGTAAAATATGCTAATCTCGTAGGGTCTGCCTATACCCCACCCCACCCCTCCCCCAACCCCCACCTATCCCCTACTCCTAGCCCCCACCCTAACCCCACCCCTTCTCCTTCCCCTAAATCCCCCTCCTCTCGGAACATCCCCTCCTCCCTCCCTTCCCCCCGCCCCTGGAAAGACCTTCGAAATATAGCTCGCCATTTGATTGGCTCCGCTTGTTACACATCCTAAATAGAGCTCGTCATTTGATTGGTTCCAGTTGTTCTGCGCTTTTACATGGTGGGGGGGGGGTCTGCAATCATTGTTAAATAACAGGGGACATAATTTATCATAAAGTTAAATAGCAGGGAACACACTCCCCTGGGTTACTCCATTATCCAAAGTTACCTCCCTGGAGGTTTTGTCTTCTACCCTAACTAAATGATTCAAACAGTTTAATTAGTCTTGGGGGGGGGGGGTGCCCATTTGGTATAATTTCTGGATCAGGCCACTGTGGCAAAGCACGTCACATACTTTCTCTGTGTCCAAGAAAACTCCACATAGATTGATAGTTATTTCAGTTTTTACATCCGCAACCGTGCAAATACGCACAGACACATGACCAAATGCGGTGCTATGTTACTGCACCATATCGATCAAAATGTGTTATGACATCATTGCGTGACGTGGCGGCTAAGGTTCTCTCTGTGACGACATCGACAGAAACTGGTTTTTATATAAACTGAGATTGTGATTTATCAAAGCTTTGTGGTCTAGTTCAAATTTTTTTTGTGCAAACCCCACCCTGTTTACTGAGCTATAATTCTTCATTTTGTTCACCTGGTAAATATTGTTAAATGATTTTTCTTTTTTCTTGTTTTATACTACTATAGATTTATTGAAATGTTTTTAGGTAGCGAATTTGAATTACCTCCCTGGAAATTTGGTAGGAGATCCGTTTCCGTTAGGACAGTCTCCCTTGTGTGACAAAGAAAACGTGTAGACGAAGTAAATGTATTGAATGAAGCTGAAACACCAGTCCATTCGTTCGGACTAGTGTAAAGTGAATCTTTTAGTAAATTCTGCAAATGTACAGATTTCACATCAGCACGATGAGACGCACTTGGGTAGAGGTGGTACCCGTAAGGATTTCCATACCGGTACGGAGATTGGTATTTTACTGCCGTACAGCAATGCAAGCTGGGTTTCTTTGATTGAAGCAAAAACTTCGTTGACTGCATATTTAACGTTGTGCACATGTGTTTGCAGGTGTACTTGTGCATGTGTACGTGCAGATAGAGAGAGAGGGAGGAGTGGAAGCCAAAGTTAACACCGAATAAACAAATGAATATTTTGTGCAAGTCTTTCCAAGTAAGAACCCAACATAATCGGATGGTGTCATCTGATGTGCGTGGCTGTATTGGTTAAGTTACCTGGTAGCTACTTTGCTGACAATTCTGCATATACGACAAACAGCAACTTTTCTTCTATATTTGAGTCACTCACTTTTTTCAAACCCAGAAGCTTGCTATGAAGGTTTCTCGATAGTTGTCCATTATTTCGAAATCAAGGCAAGGCAAGGCAAGGTCTATTCTAATCCCGTATAGGCAAGGAATTTGAAATAACATTACAAAGTGAGAGATAATAAGTGAATAGATTGCAGAAATCCTGATAGTCCGCTATAATTAACTGAGATAAAACTCAGGTGTCGAAAATGCATTTATATTTATGGAATAATTGATTTGGTCATCAAAACATGTCTTCTCCTCGCAACTCACTCGAAAGTGACTACGTAATTTTCTCTGTGTTTTGTTTCCTCTTTTGTCTGTCTTGTCCTGACGAAGGAGTAATGCTCTGAAACGTCGATTGTGTCTGTTTTGTTCCTAACTTGGTACAGATAATTTATTATTCTGTTTTCATTTAAAGTTGCAGACATTTGTTCTGATATTACCAACACTTCATACAACACCCAATACAGAAGGGTAGAACCCCAAAACAAGAAATTTACAGATCCCAGATTTAACCACAATAATTATAAATCTGCACATTACTTGTGTACACGTATGCTCCCCAGTTATGCAGCGATGTATATCTATTGTAAATGAGGGTTAACAGATCAGTGACCTACATTTTTAGTGAATGCGAGCAATGGGATAGTATTTAAACAGAAACGTCTGAAACATTGTTTTCGCCATGCTGCTAACATTTTAATCCATACCTCTGCTAATGCTTCAATCAAGATTTCCATCAGAAATACATCCATGTATCTGTCCCAACCAGCAGTTTCCAAAGCATCAAGTACAATTTAGTACAATTTTCCCCGCTGTACACGTCTAGAAAACAACTCGGGTACAATAGCATGTGCAAAGAAATGCCTCAGCCTGACCATCATGGACGACCAGATGCCTTCATTAAAATTTATCCTTTCGGTGGAAATATCTTGCAACGTCCACACAATAAAATCACACCACTTTCGTCCTTTTACACCCATCTACCCCCGAATTTGATAGCAGGAAGAGAACTGCTTCAGCTTTATTTCCCCATTGATGATGGTGCAGAAATTTTTTTATCCTGCATGCAGGCATCTTTCACCATAGAAAATCTATGAGAATAGGGAGATTTGGTCTCAACAAGGTTTTGTCTTTCCAGTGGTCTCTGTTATCTTGTGGGGGGCTCAGATCTCTTTTTCTTTTGGAAATTCCCCAGGCACAAGGAGCAGAGATGCAAACCAAACCTCCTTCAGGCCTCCCCTTAACAAGTCTGGCCAGCATGTACATCAGGGGACCTATGCGATTACATGAGCCTCCATCCCCGTGCAAAAGAAAAAGAAAAATTACTAACCAGCATACTGAACTTGTTTTTCTCTTCTATTTACTTAATAAAACAAACACATTACAGGACAGAAAATATGATCAGAAACTAATCTCAGTCTTTCTACTTTATTCCTGCTTTGCCAACACCCGCTTGGCTGGCAGGGTTTCAAGGTTTCGAAAAATAGAAAGTCATTATAATTCTGTCTGCCCAAAATCTTGAGCAGAACCGGTTCCGAGCTGGTTCAAGACTTGAAAAGCGTTTCAAAATACCAACTTTGAAGCATGTAAACAGGCCCTTAGGCAACACTGCCCTATCCGGGGGCATCGTGTGGCTCTGTCAAAGTCCGTAAAATGGCTTGGAGACAGCTTTTCCTAACTAGAGTCGCTTCAATGGAAGTCAGTGATTCGGCGTATCTTCGACGTGCAAAATTATCCTTTTTATGATCTGTTTGTGTTCGTGTTGTCCTGACGAAGGGGGAAATGCCTCGAAACTGCTGGCTGCCTGTGTCGTCTCTCGTATAATTTAGCTTGGCTTAGTTTCTTTTTTTTGTTAACCTAGATCTGTCTCCACGCGCCAGTCACTTAATTTTTACTTAAGCAGTCTACAGTTGCTAGGTCCAGGAATGTATTAACAACTGAAAGAATCATGCTGTACGCACATATCACAGCACACAAAATTCCATGTTCGTAAAATGCGCACGCAATTTTTTTTCGTTAATATCTTGTCTGTCTAAATCTCTCTCACACACACACACACACGTGTCCATGCGCACAGAGCCTGAAGGCTGGTTTAACAGGATTCTTCTAGAGCGCTATTCCCCGGAAAGTCTCGATGCGCCTTACAAAAACAACAAAGACAGCCACAGTATCAAATAGCATATCGCGCAACCACATAAAGACGCAGCAAGAAAGCAAACCACCAACCACGCTTGCACACTCTCAATCTCTCTTTCTCTCTCTCTCTCTCTCTCACTACCACCCTCTCTCTCTTTTCTCTCTCTCTCTCACTATCACCCCTCTCTCTCTCTCTCTCTCTCACGCATAGCCCACAGTTACCAACAAGCTCGGTACAGTCAGTGAAAAGCTGCGAACAGCTGAAGTTTAGAACAATGATAGTCAAGCACTGGGCATGCACTGGTGTTAATCAGCGAAACTCAAGCTGTCAGACTTACACGACCCTTCCATTGTTGATCGGATATAGCAATCGTGTATTACACGTGGTTTAAACACTTATTTCAGTAAGCAAAATATAATTGTCCCCATGTTATGCTCAATGACACAGTTTATGCATGTTCTATAATTATGGACTGTATATGAATAAAGCCTCTGTAGTACAATGCAGATAATCACGACGCGCTGATTTCTTGAAGAGAAAAAGTTTGCTTCACTTCATTCAGGAACAGGTAAAAGATCTTCAGTAGGAAATTCCTTTTGTTTCACAGTCACATTTCTTTCGTCTATTCAACTTTGCGTTTTCTACAGCAAACATGTCTGTACAACAGCACACCTACGTAAGTCAAGAGAGCAAACAACAGTATTCCCGTCACGGCGAGGAACGCGATGACGTCAAAGATGAGGAATTCTGGCATCGTAAGATCCTGCCCCGCCGAGCGCATGTACGCACCGCCATGTTTCATCACGTGATCCAGCCACTTTCCTGCCACCTCCACGGGCACGTGAAACTGCTGGCGGAAAAGGCGAGAGGCACCAGAGATTGCTTGCTTGTAACTCGGTTCTCTCGCCACCTTCAGGATTGCAGACTTCATCTCCAGTGCCGTGCACGTGTTCAGATCCAACACCTCTCCGAGACCCTTGACGCGCATGCGCTCTGCGTTGTAGGGCTGGTCGTAGAAAAGCGGGGTGGCCACGACGGGCACGGCGTGGTACAGAGCCTCGTACTGGCCGTTCTTGCCGCAGTGGCTGACGAACACGCGGGTGTTGGGGTGACCCAGCAGGTCGTTCTGGGGCAGCCAAGCCGCGGTCATGAGCCGCGTGGGGTCAGGGGAGGTCAGGTTGGACCTCATGACCACTTTCAAAGGCAGCTGCAGGAAAACCTCCACCAGCTTGTCGCTGATCTCCGGCGGCAGGTCAAGGACATAATTTCCGAACGACACCACCACCACCCCCTCTGTGGCTCTGTCCATGAAGGATCTGAACTCCTCGGGTAGAGGCCGGGCGGGGCCTTTCACCGTTCCTCCGATGAATTTGACGTTGGGTAAGCTTGGTTTAGGGTAATCGAGGATGTGGTCCATTTCCACCAGCCAGATCTCGGCTCTGGCCACCAACAGGTCCATGGCCACGAAAGGTTTCTCAGGCGCGAACCTGGTCACGGCGTCGTGGTACACGGACGGATGCGTCCAGCAGCGACGGAGGAAGACCAGCGTGTTCTTGACCCGCTGGAAGAAGGTCATGCGGTCACTGTACGGGAAGACCGGAAGTGGCGTCACGGCCGGCGAGAAGGGCACCCGCTGGGCCACGGGGTCATAGGACGAGCCGACGAAGGCAAAGGGCACGCCCAGACGGTAGGGCAGGATGGTCAGCATGTACACCAGGGACAGGTTGTCGATGACCACGAAGTCCGGGCGCAGCCCCTGCACCTGCTTGAAGAACGTGTGGTTCTTCAGCAGCCGCTCGCAGTGCTCTCGCATGATGACCTCCAGCTCGTGAAAATTCTCCCTCTGACCCAGGAAGTAGCGCTTAGGCAGCTGCGCCATGGAGCTGGCCTCCACGTCGAAGGGGGTGTCGTACAGCAGCACGTGCAGCTGGCTCGTGTCCAGCGTCCCGCGCGCGGCCAGGTACACGGGGATGACCATCCACACCTGGTGTCCCAGCCTGGCCAGCGCCCGCCCGACGTTGGTGTGGTAGTCAGTGTGGCTGAGGAAGGGCGTAGGGAGCATGACAACCCTCTTGCAGTCGGCGCTAATGATGACGAGGACGACGACGATAACTGTTGCGGCGATGGAAGAGAGTTGATGATGGCTCGATCGTTCGGCAGGGGACATCCCGGCGCTTGACCTCAGACGGTCGGCTGTGTACAATGAACAAGCAGAATTGTTGATCAGCGTTAGTACGTCGTGGTGGACTAGGGTGAGAGAGAAAGAACCACCCAAAATGTACGTTTACGCGGAGAGCAGAGGTATATACGTCAGGTCTCTACTCATATTTTCCGTGAGTGAGGGAGGGAGCGAACGAGTGAGAGAGGGAGCGAGCAAGTGAGGGAGGGAGAGAGGGAGCGAGCGAGATACCAATTTACAGAATGAGAGAAACATAAAGAGTGGGAGCTGGGGTGGGAGATGAAAAGAAGACGGAAAAGGGAAGTCGGACTCACGCAGAAAGCGCTACTATAAGGTGTTATCTTTAAGCACTTACGGGTAGCTGCGCTCAGTCCGCTGTTTCCGACGGTCAATAAGTTGTTAGCCATAAAAATCCCAACTCTGCCGAGCAGTCAGCAGAACACACTGGGTCACACCAGACCTCGAGGAAAACCGTCACGTGTGGCTAGGGGAGGAAGGGGAGGGAGGGAGGCCTGAAACCCTTCACACACTTAAGTAAAGCGCCCGGAAAAAATGGAAACGAAAGCTTGCGGGATAGCAGGACTACGAAGACGGGTACACAGAGAAAGAGGAATTAGGACAAGAAAGAAATAGACAAAGAAGGAGGGCAAGACAGACAGAGAGACGACAGAGAAAAAGATATTCACTGGTACTCTCATCAATCCCCTACTCCCCTGTCACATATTTTTTTCATGACCAGTTTACTGGATTGAAGAAACTCATATTAGATTTCTTTTTAAACGCTCCGACAGCGGTGTAAGCTTGTGATCTAACCTTTCATAAGCAAAGTGGTTCTGCAGATTGTATGGTGCTCTTATTTACCGTCCAAATGTTTTTAAGAGCTCGGGCTAGCTCACGACTTAACTTGTGATCCTTGAAGAATTCGCTGAATACGTAAAGAGGACGACAGCGCCATCAATAATAATGTTATAGAAGCATTGACGTACAGATTTATGTAGACAGTACCTGTGGGTTCGTGAACAATATCAGGTGCGTGGACATTCAAATTAGTCGCAAGGCATGGATTGGGGATGGGCTATATTTGATCTCTGCCTCCACACAGATTTCCAACCAGCGTGGCAAGAGGTCCATAATTTTTATGGCTGGCGTGCTGGCGCAAGATCGAGGACAGGAGAGATAAGAGTAGCCCAGTTCAAACGGACACAGCTTGCACCACACAGAGCCCCGCACAGGCACGGTACGCTTGTCTCCCCCCCCCCCCTCTTTGTTCCTTCCTTCTTTGTCCTCCCTCCCCCTCCTCTTTCTTCTCGCCCCCCCTCCCCAAAACACATGGGCACGAGCACACACACGTACGCACGCGGTGCAGATAAATCGTTTGCCAAAACCAAAGCTGCACCCATGCACGCACGAATGTACCCATAATACTAATCGTATCTTTTTGCTCAATCCATGGACGTCGTCCCTTTCATCGGACATACAACCAAAGATGTTCCAGTACATAAAAGTTTTGATGCAACTACCACCCACCTCGGCAGCAAATATATCAACATTTTCTTCACAAAAGCACACAGCCATTTCGATGTACTGCACCGTGCTGTGAGACGAAAGGAGATTTCATTACCATTCTGCACGATACAAATCGGAGGCCTTGTCAAGGCTGGCCATGATTAGTATTCGTTCGATACTCGGTTATCAACCTTCTCATGTTCCGGCCACTGCGTTACTGACAGAATTACATCAGCACGCGCGAGATAACCCAGAGGCCTTCTCGGGGATGCGCCAGGACAATGTAACTTTATCGACACTCTGTTAAGACCCTAATTCTAATAGCAACATATTTTTCTTTAGTGCCCACAGTGGACTTTTTCAGATCTACTTTACTTTTTAAAACTTCCTCACCTGGGAGAGCGCCTGACTCAGTCAATTCCAGCACACTTCCGACGAACCAGAGCTGTTAAGCAGTGCCAGTCCGATCAGACGTTAATTAAACAACAACGGCAGCGAAAACCACAACGGAAAACCCACAAGTGCAGGACCCTTATTACGACATTATGTCAGGCCGGCCCATCGTCACCAACACTTATCTGGTCTGTGCGTGTCATGTCCTGTAGCCGTCTGGAGACAGGTTCGCATGCGTTACTGGGTCGTCCGGCAAATGGTCGTTACGCTAGGAATGACGACATTTCGACCTACAAGCAATTGAAAAGTCAGTCTCCTTAGTTACCCAACGTCATTTCGTTAGCGACTGTTCAGCTTGCGCCAACTATCTGCGGTCCTAGATGAACAGATCAAGTCAAAACGATTTTTTTAAAGGTGGCAAATACAGCTTGTATGGTCCCACCCCTCCTTTCTCTACCTGCTCGTCTAACTTTATTGACTGGCAAGCATTTTGATGTCTTATCGCCAGGATCAAAGTACAAAAGTCGAGGTTAGCTCTGTCACCGAGTTATATTAGCTCAGGATTTTTGATAACTCTGGAGACAAGTTTAAAACAATCACGGCAGAAGTACCTAATCGCGACGAGTCAATCATCCTTGAAGCTGTGTGTATATAGAAAGAACAGTTTCGTCTTAACTGGTTCACGTTAGGCCATTACCCTGGGATACATGCAGATGTAACCACGAATTTTACCCACCTGATCTGGAGACAGATCAGACCTGTTGAACACCCTGCCCTTTTAATGCTGGGATATGCTGGCGAAGCGGCATGCAGTGAAACGCACATTATTTTGATCACGTGTTCTTGTGGGTTCGGATGCCGTCTCCAGCACACATACTTTGGGTGTACCACCTGTTTAGAGAGAGAGGGATTTTCTTTGGGTGCTCCAGTCTCCTTCCTATCTTCCCCTCCCCCCAGCACAGACACACACACACACACACTTATCGTTCTCCGCCCCACCCCACCGTCAGATAGTTAGTGACGACACTAAACTATTCCCTCTGTTTTTCCTCCTTTTCCTTTGCTACTCAACTTTCCTGTTATTCCCATCCGTAATGCTAAATGACGCAGTTTCTACACACAGTCAGAGCAGCCCTGGGAGTCAAGCAAGCTGACAAAGGGAATCTACTCTCTGCGCGGCACGTTCCAACAAATTGCAGTATTAAAAGCTCATCAATAGACTAAGACAAGTGACAGACTATAAAACGCGTCAGTGCGGTAGGGTTTTTTTTTAACAAAAAAAAGGGGAGTGTGGGAAAGGGAGGAAGTTCCGTTCTTGTATAGCACGAGCGATGGGTATGTATAATAGCGGACGATCAGGATTTCAGTAATCTGTTCACATCGTATATACGTTGCATACTTTGTTGTTGTTTTAAATTCTACTTGCCTATACGAGTGAAGCAGATTGTTCTCGGAAAGAGAGGAGCGCGAGAAAGACAAGGGGCAAGACGGTCACAAAAGCACGTTATGTGGAAGTTAATCTGTGCCTCCATGCCTACTGCTCTGGACCACGGGCATGCCTGGGCGCTGAGAAAACATTGAGATTATTTTTCCACACCACGTTTGTTTCAAGAAAGAAGCAGCGTTGCGATTAAGAATCAGCTACTGTTACCCTCTTGTATTGTTCCGATAATATGAACTGTTAAGGTGGAGACGAAGTTTGGATAGTCCACAGATCAATTCAGTACCATTGTACTGCGGACAGGTTACTATACACATAATTATACTCAAAACCAAAAGAAACGCAACTTGACACACAGGCAAAAGGAGTAGTCAAATTTCATTCATTCGCGGATAGGGTACAATGATAGCAACACAAATTAGGTTGACATGAGGTCACTTGGTCTGTTGTGTGTAGCCCTTGACAATGACGTGCCTGGCGCCCAAACAAAAATGTGTCCCTTCCGGCGCGCTAAGTTGGACAGTGGTTTTTCCTGGTGCAGCGTGAACAAAACCAGCTAGGCTAGAACTTTCTTACGGACAAAGGGCACCACCCACTAGCAATAAAATCCGATGCTCGTGCGCTCCCAGACAGACCACCTGTCAGCAGCAGAAGAATGACAAGACTGAACGCTACAGATTGGGAAAGAGACATCGGACGACTGCAGGGTGAAACCCGCCCAAGCGTCCTCGCACATGCACTGGGTGTGGCAGTTTCCACAATCTGTTGTTCGTGGGCTCGCTTTCAAGCCACTGGCAGCACTCGGGATGAAGTCAGAAGCGGACGACCTCGTGTCACGACTGCACGACAGGACAGGCAGATCTACCGCGATCACCTGCCCCAACCTTTCCTACGTGCAGCAGAGACGGCCTGGGCCAATGTCGGGAACCATGGAGCTGCCATCAGCCAGCAGACTACGCGTCATCGGTTGTCTTAGCGACTGCTGTACTGTCGCCATCCTGCACGGCAGTCAGCGCTGACTGCACGACATCTGCAGCAGAGAATGCAGTGGGCCCAGCAGCACCTGAACTGGACGTGGCGGCGATAGCGAGACATGCTCTTCTTTGATGAAAGCCGGTTTTGCATCCCCCACGCCAACGCTCGCATCAGAGTATGGAGGAGGCGGAACGAGAGGTACGCCAACATCCTGCAGCACGACCGTTAGGGAGGTCCCAGCATCAAGATTTGGGGTGGAGTTGACTTCAACCGACTCGTGGGCCCCGTCATCTTCCAGAACATCGGCCTTGGCCCTCCATCAGCCCAGACCTCAACCCAAACAAGCAGCTATGTGACCATCTGAAGACAGAGCTGAACGTTGTCCAGCCGAGGCCGGAGGAAATCGTTGCACTAAACTGATGGAATATTCACCTGGAAACGCAACCGAGTACAGAGTTCGTTTAAATACCCGATAAAGGATCGGTTCTTTTCCTAGCAAACTTTCGCTTTTCAGAGATTTTAGTGAAAATGTGCGTTTTACTAAGTGTTCGATCCCATCTTGTTACGTTCAAACGAAATTCTCTTGCGTTGCTAAAGGCCGGACCAGTTGGGTTTTTTTTTTTACAGACTGGTTTTACTCGACTTAATCGAAGATGTGAGACCAGCACTAGGACAAGCTTGAACGACACCGCAAGAGATTACATTGGCAGGAGCAACGCCGGCATGCGCTCACGTGCAAAAGATACAAACGATATTAGTGTGTGGGGTGAGGGTTGTTTACTTGTAGGTTTCTGATACCGACCTTGTTTTGTCAACACCCCTTCTCGCTAAGGATAGACAACTTTCAGCGTCATTACGCTAACGGTGGGGCTTGTCACCACCTTCCTGCAGCACCAGCGACTCGCATGGACTGGCCAGAAAATTGACCGGTTAACCCAATCGAGCAGCTGTGGGATGCGCTGGGCCGTCCCTTGTGGGCAAACCACCCACTTAACTGACCTTAACCAGATGTTTCTTTACCAGGAGTGGCAGGCGATCCCACAAATGCACTGGCTCACTCCGTACAGGCAAAATGAGGGCACCTACAATTTTGACATTAATTATCGTGTGTTGCAGAACTCAAAGCCACCAACCTGTCGGAAGGAAAAAAATCACCGGATACGGCAGGAAGTGGAAGACATCTGGCGAGGTCCTATTCTCCAGAAGGAGAAAAAAGGACTAAACTATTCTGTGCTGCACATGCTTTGACTTTTGTATGCGAGCGTTGTGTCCTTCACGGTAGGGAATCTTGCTGCTGCAATGAAAATAGGCCGTTAAATCTGTTGGTGGTCATTACATTGATGAACGAGCTACGCTTCAGCTTTATTGCAAGTACTGGTTTGTGTTTTGTCTTCCTGTAGCTCGTTTAGTTTTCGCTGCTCTTTTAATTCTTTTGACCAGTATAAATAAACTTATGTTGCCGTTGTCACAGATTTCATCTTGGAAATATCCCCTAGGAATTAACAGAGTGATCTCACAATAATCATTTAAAATCCTGTCTATGGGACGGTGTGAGCTGACGTAACGAATAGCTAGATCTTTCCCACGTTTACCAAGACCGTTTACCAAGTCTAGTGGTTAAGGTACCCGCTTCCGAGGCGAGAGCCCCCAGCCGAGTCATACCTACCACTATAGGGAACAGTACTATGACTGGTTGGCCCGGTGTCAGCATACGTGACTGGGTGGGACTGAAGCCTGTGTTGCGACAGAAGCACTACGTGTGGCAGCACGTAAACTTTGTCTAAGCAACATTGTTCTGAAATGCACAGAGTTTGCGGCGAGACGTTAAGCAACAGACACCTTCCCCACCCATGTTTAACAGCAGACCTTCACAGACAGAATGACTCTTTTCCCTCTATCCGTGGCTTATACCCGACGTCTCTACTTGAGCAAATTCAGACCTTAGTCCAAGCAAGTATGGGAAGTGTTAACCACTGGACCCCCACCCCTTAAAACACAGTTGTCACTATATGACGTTGATTTTTTCAGAAAATGTCATGTTCTGTCCAGCATAAGGAGCCCGCTCAACCCCCCCCCCCCCCCCCACACACACACTTTCTTCTTAACTTGCAACAAGGAGAAAGACTGAAAAATAGTAATAAACAAAACTAATAATAGTTAATGCATGTACATTCCCAAACATATAATTCTAAACTGCACACTGAAAAAAATAGCAGCGCCTGTATTTTGTGTCTAGACAACTTTAAACACCAGCATCCAGAACAATTCAGCATGAGGTAGAAACTAAACTTTATAACAAAGTAAAACAGGGGTGATAATCATGCAATTCATCAGGACATGCGAAAAAATAAAACAAACAACAAACGACAGAAAAAAACAGGTATTTGAATTTGAATGTAATAAGATACGCAGTGGGAAAATGGCAATTTTGGAAATTGCGTTCCCGCTGCACGGAGCTAGTCAGGCAAGGAAGGTTTGTTACTGTCCGTAGTTTTCAGTCAGATTTTATTTTCCTTGTCGAAATTCTCCGTGCACAATTTACGATGAGATAAAGGCTGATAGCAAACACGATGACGAGGACCGAGAAATAAACAGCCAGAACGTCAAGAAGTAGATACTGGTACAGCGGCATTTGTTGGCTAGCGGATCGCATGTAGGCACCGCCATATTCCATCACGTGATCCAGCCAGCCAGCCGCTTCCTCCATGGGCACCTTGTACTGGCGGCGGAAGAGGGCAGATGCGGCTGTGATGGCCTGCTTGTAGCGCGGCTCCGTGGCCACTCTCAAGATGGCAGCTTCCAGCTCCTCGCCGCTCGCAGTGCGCAGGTCCAAGGTCTCCGCGAAGCCCTTGACGCGCATGCGCTCTGCGTTGTACGGCTGGTCGGCGAAAAGCGGGGTGGCCACGACGGGCACGGCGTGGTACAGAGCCTCGTACTGGCCGTTCTTGCCGCAGTGGCTGACGAACACGCGGGTGTTGGGGTGACCCAGCAGGTTGTTCTGGGGCAGCCAAGGTGCGGTCATGATCTTGGCCGGGTCCGGTGAAGTCAAGTTCGTCCGGAACACGACCCTCATCGGCAACCTCCGCATCACGGCCAGCAGTTTGCTGGACACGGTTGCTGGCAGGTCCAACACGTAGCTGCCGAACGACGCAATGACCACCCCCTCCGCAGCATTGTCCATGAAGGATCTGAACGGCTGTGGCAGAGGTTTGGCGGGTCCTGCCGCCGTGCCGCCGATGAACTTCACGTTGGGCACGGACGGCTTGGGGTAGTCCAGAACCAGGTCCATCTCCACAAGGAATATCTCGGCCCCTGCCACCAGAGACCTCAGGGGAACTGGCGTCATTTCCGGCGCGTAAGTGGCCACAGCGTCGGCGGGCAAGGAAGGGTTGTAAAGCAGCTGCAGCAGCCACAGGGTGGTGGTCGCCAGACGCTGCAGGAACGTCATCCTGTCACCGAACGGCAGCAGCAGCAGTGGGGTGCACGCTGGCACGAAGGGGACCCCGAACGAGATGGGGTCGTATGCTGACCCCACGAAGGCGAACGGCTTGCCCAGCCGGTAGGCCACGATGACGAAGATGTACATCATCGGTACGTTGTCGATGACGATCAGGTCAGGGTCTATCATCCGTATGGTGTCCAGGAAGCTGGTGTTGCGCAGGAGTATGTCGGCGTTTTGCCGAGTCTGGTGCAGGAATCCTTCATAGTTCTCCGTCTCGCCCCGAAAGTAGGCTTCAGAGAAGACTCTTACTGTCCGCTGCTCTATGTCCGGGTCAGTATCGTACAGGACAGTTTGCAAACCGGAAGTATCCAGCACGCCACGCTGGGCCAGGTACACGGGCAGGGTCAGCCACACCTGGTGGCCCAGTTTCGACACAGCTCGCGCCACGTTGGTCAGGTAGTTGCTGTGGCTAAAGTAAGGCATCGGGATGAAAAGGACCCGCTTTTTGTCGGCGGCCTCTGAGGACGTCCACAGTAAGATGGCAGGCGCCCACCACAGGAGACACCTCGATATCATCTCTCACAAGCACGGATTTCTGCCCCTGAAAAGAAATATTGGAAAGCTGTTCAGAAATTATGTTCATCGGAGAATATAGGGGCTGTTCGTTCGACTGGTTTAAGCGGAGAAGCCCCAGCAAATGACGTCAAACAAGCCCCATCATCCAGACATCCCTTCACGTCTCTCGCCCTTTCTTTCTCGCACACACGCAAAATCAAAGAACAAGCAGCACTATTTCGACACCGTTTCCCACTGCCATGCATTTAGTAGCTACAGCCGATCAATAATCCAAACTGACCAACGGATACTGTGTTTAAAAATGTTGATTTCGTGCGAGCTTCGATATGCAAACATAAAAAGATTGAAGTTTACGCCTGGTGACAGTAGCGCAACACTGAGAGGGAATTTTAACGTGTTTCTAGTAAACAAAATTTTTTAAATGTACTTTTGAAATACAGCTTTTATCAAATATGGGGTTCGAAACCCCCAATAAGGCGTCAGTAAAAATAATAAAAGTCGATTTGCAGTTTTATGGGAGTAAAGATGGTGTACGGAGTCACATGACTCATAATGATAAATACATTTATCTTATAATCTTTCAAAGCGAAATCAGGCCGATGCTGTGAACCCACACGCACTCAAACGTGTGGCGTACTGTTTCGTTCATAGGCCTGTGTGTAGAGTAGGTCAACGGCCGCTCAGCTGAGGTTTGTTCAAACATTTAAACGAACGATAAAGAGCGATTGAGAGACGGATGTGAAGGAAGGTATGTGCAGGGCTGGATCAATCAATCTGTGGTGCGGGGAGGTAGGTACTGTTTTTGGCAGGCGTCCAGGGGTCAAACACTGGGAGAAAAATAGGCTACTGACCGAAAACAAAAGTTTTAAATTGTTCGGTGCCGTGCGTCCATTTGTTCGTTAGTTAATAACACCTCCCGGTGTGTAGAAATGCAGAGTACGGGTGAGTGACACCACGAACCCCGTTAAGGTGATTGTTTTAGGCAGGGGGTGCTTAAACATCCACAGCACATCTCCCCTAGATTTTGACTTGTTTGACGCTTTACGCCGAGTCAGCAGCTATGTCTGCATTGTGTCACCCAAACACCTGCCGCATTCACAAGAAATACGAGTGCCGAAGATCATTCCTAGAACCTGCACCCATGATTCTCACCGTTTAACATGAAACCAAGTTGCACCACATGACCCCTTTACAGGCAGGAGAATGGTTGTTTGAAATTTTTTTTTAAAAGTGCCATTCAGAGAGAACAGAAGAACAGTCCGGTTACACTATTTGATCTAATTTTGTTTGGTGTTTGCTATAAGCCAGAGCAGTAGCTTTTCAACCTGTACGAGTGAGTATCGCTTTGTTGCACCGAGTGGCATTACGTGAAGTTCCTCCTCACACACACACACACTGAAACCAATAGCAACACTCTGTGACACTCTCGGACCCTAATCGCAACACCTTGCAACGCTCGGCAACTTTTAAGATAACCATGCAAGACTGCACCACTGAGCAACTCTTTGGAACTTTCTCCTGCATAGCAACACCTTGAAGGCACGATGTATTATAAATATTCATTTTATTATTAGTATTATAATACCATTGTTATAAAATAGTATATAAATGTTATTATGCACTATAAACAAAACGGTGGTATTTAATGTCTATATACACTGTATAACAATATGCGTAATAAGAGGTATATTAGATGTATGGATTTTGGGGGGTAGACGCAGGACACATAAGTATAGCACATTCTATATTTGGCAGAGCTGGGAATTGACCTGCAATACACTCAAACAGACCGGCTAGTGTGGACATGCGTGGCAGGTCAGACACACTATTTTGAGCTACTCGCACTCAGTCACACAAGTACATTGACAGCATAGCCCAAACTACAGCAGTCAGGAGGGCCCAATAAAATTCGCAGAGAACTTGAGGAGAGAATGCAGATAAAAGCAGAAACTGGAGTGCCAGTGACGACAATGTCCCTCATCACTTCCAGTACTTAATGTGGGCATCCAGTTGTTACATTACGTGTCATAGAGAAGACCACAAGTACTTTTGTTTGCAGTTCAGTTCTTTTATTGGACATACTATGGACAACCGTCTCTATATCCATCGCCTGCACCAGCCAGTTCATCGTCCGAAAAGCCAGAAGCCAAACCCCCACCTTCCTTTTCTTCCCAGCCTCTTTATACTCCATAAACTAAGGACTAAGGGTCAAGTTCCCATGGGCAGCTGGGCCCTCCTGACTGCTGTAGTTTGGGTTATGCTGTCAATGTACTCGTGTGACTGAGTGCAATCCGGCCTTCCTACGTCTCCCCTTTGTGAAGAACTCGTAAGTGACCTCTGTTCTTAATATTAGGATTCGTTGTGGAACATATGGAAACTGTATTTTGTTCTCCAACATGACGAGTCGGAAATAAAGATTTCTGAAACAAAACCTGTACATAGCTTTGCAACACACTGCAGTATACGCTCAGCGCTACCAACGAGCACTGCTTGGCAATGCCCTGCGCTAACCCTGCAGTAATTCGAGCCAAAACAGAGGCATGTTAAAAAAAAAACAGGGACATAAAGCATTGCACATTCTGGTGCAGTTTGTACTCGCAGGAACGCGGCCAGCGTGGTTTGACCGGATTGCATGCGCCGCGCACTTTTTTGGTTTGTTTGCTTGTTTGGTTGTTTTTTGTTGGTTGCACCCTCTGAGGCAGTTTAGACCTGTCGCCGCGCGAGCTGGCAGTTCCGTCCCAATAACCACGGTGCAGCTACCAAACAGCCTTTAAAAAATGAGGCGCGTGACACAAAAAGAGCCACTGCCCTGAAGTGCTTCTGAATAACTGCGTTAGACTGGAGAGTGATGGGAAGCATGTGTACAAAATGTTGTGAGCTAAGGTTTTCTCCCTCCACAGTCCATGTCCTTCTTTCTGGCTTTTTAAAAAAAATACACATGACGCCTGTATCACAGATCTCTCAGCACAACTACATTTAAATTCTTATATTATTTTACAACGGAGTGCAAAAACTGTGGATTTCTGCTTGAATGTATACAACTCTACAAATTTCACATAATGCTTTCGGACACACGCACGAGATGCAGAAACATTTCACGCACCCCAGGCTTCAATTATTTCAAACGCTTCTTGTTCAGGATAACAAGTCATGAGAGGGGGCTGAAATAAGTAATTACTTTTTAAAGCAATGAAAATGCCCAGATTCAGGATTAAGAACAATAAGGACGAATAAGAACAACAATAACAACAACATTGAAGGAAGTGCGTGAGAGACAGAGACAGGGAGAGACCTAGTCCAGAAAGTCTACGCAAGAATTAAGACAGTAGGTAAGTTGCACTACGCACCTGCCTCTAAGGTTGCCGCGGAACATCAGAATATCTGCTCGCGCGTGCGACGTGAGCACCTGCACGTTGAAAACACTGCAGGAGGAAGACGGGGAGAAGACGGCTCGTAGTGTCAACGCGCTTCAGGGCAACTCTCGCGCGACCTTCAAGGGCAGATAAAATGTTACTGCATGATAATGTGTGCTCGGAAGATCGTGCGGCATGCAAAAGTTTCCTTCAAGTCGTGTACGCCAACACAGCTTTTAGGGTTACGACAAAAATATATCAATCGTACTGCAGACGCTTCTCCCCTCAACCCACCCCCGGTCGTGATGCCTGGCTGTTTAGCTAATGCCTGTCTCACACGATAAAGACCAATTAAAACTAAGGACTGGTCCACATCAAAAACTACGACTTGATTTCGCCAGAGCCAGATGAAGAAAACCTCTGTTACAAATCCACAGCTTTCTTTCAAAACTAGACGAAATGTTTCTTGTCAAAAGTTAGATTGTTTCCAGATAGAGTCGCATTCATTCGACATGGTAAATACTGTGAGACCAGCATGACCCGACAGACTCTTAGGTTTATATATTCATGTTTCCATTTAGAATACAAACAATCCAGGCCACGTCCTGTCTTTGATCATGTCACAGATCTACTCAATGTATGTTTATATGTGATCGATCATAAAGGCAAACATAGCTATTTCATTGATAAATGGCATCAACATACAGGTCTTTTAAAAAATAAAAAAGGCTCTTTTTTGTTTCTACCGTGGGCAATTCTTCCGCTAGAAATATTCCACTGATCTAGCAGAATACTCAAGTAACAGAGAAACACACAGACGAAATAAAACCCAGGACGCTGTTCTTTGTGTAAATTTAATTACCTGTACTTCTTTTTTCGACGAACAGAACACCAAACACGGAAGACGCCAAGAAATCAGAGCTATCCTTTAATTTCTTACTGCGACACTGGCACCATATTGTGTGAATTTCCCAAGAAAGTCGTGAGATGGTTAGTTAAGCTTTACATTGAAGGTTTCCGCGAAAGCACGATGAAAAGCTATATTTAGTTTTTTTTTCGAGGGACATGCCTCACCGAAGCGCGCTCGTCCATCAAGTGGGCACAGTCTGAGCAACGCTGTCGGAAACTGCAGACAGCTATCTCCGCTGTAACGAGACAGCAGACACAGTAGGGACAGTCCTCAATCGAAGCGTTGAAGACGACTCCAAACTGAGCAGATATTTAAATTTCATCAACAATCTTTGTCAACACATGGGATCTTTAGCAACACATGGGATCTTTGTCAACACATGGGATCTCTACTAACACATGGGATCTCTACTAACACACGGAATCTCTACCAACACACGGAATCTCTACTAACACACGGAGTCTCTACTAACACACAGGATTTCTTTCGTGTCGCAGAGGCATCTGATCCTGTTCGACACAGGAGTGGGTTTAGGTAAGCCAGCCACCGAAAGGAATCGTGCCATCTTGTTTTTCCTCTCCTCCTCGTCACAATCTCGGTTTTGCTTTCCTTCGGGACTGTGCTTGATGTCAAGCAAATTTCCTTCCCCCTCCTCTTCTTCTCGTGAGATTCCATGCTTTATAAGTGTCTATATGGGATCTTGGGATAAAGATCCCATGTGTCTACATGTCTACATATAGACACTTAATGTCTATATGTAATTGTCCCTCTGTGTTTTATTTTGTGTTTCCCTTGTCTTTCTTGTCCTGTGTCAGATTTTGTCCTAACCTGGTATAGGTAATCTGTTATTCTTACAAACCCCGAACATCAAACTGTCTCTCAGCACTGGGCATTTTAACTGCAGCTATCAACCTGGTCCCGTATACAAGACAACAGAACGCTTGGCTTATTTCTGTCAAAGCGGATATCATAGAATAAGTTCCTTGAATTTCCCGTGCACGAAAACCGAATAGGCTATTTTTCCCTCGTTATTCGGTAATAAGTTATCGGTCGTCCCAGGAGTGAATAGCTTATTCCAAGTTCGCCGAAACAGCGTTTTCAGAGACAGAAAAATTCGCTATTAAATTTAGTACAATTTACATGCATACGGGGTCTGGTGATTGAAAATCATCGCGAGGGGGAAGGCACTGTCCATCAATTTACTGGCCTGCCTCCTGGAATAGTGTCCCGGGTGAGCCTCTTAGAATAGGCTGTTACTTCGTTTGCTTATCCTAGTGAATTTCTGCTCACTTTTTTGCTTTGTTGTACGGTAGTTTATGTCTTGTCTTCATGCCCCATTGAGGTTGAAAGAAGAATAAATGAATTGGGATACTACCTGTGGTTCAGAGCAGGAGATTGATTCTCGTAAGAACAGTATTGTTAGTGTGATTGTAGCTGTGCCGAGGAACTATGGATAATTTTATACGTGCCTTACTGCCGAAGGGCTTCGGCCGTGCTAAAAATAGGATACGCACTGGGTGGTAGAGAGTATTGTAACAGGAGGAAGAAATCTCTATTTGCTGCGAGAAGAAATTGTCTCGGCGTGGGTTCAGTTGCAAACTTAGGCTGTGGTAACCTGATCAAGTTTAGCTGAATGAAGAATTATTTGAATCTTCAGATATTGAACAGTCAACTTTCTAGCGGCACAAAATGCGAGTGGTGTAAATCTGGAGGAAGAATTAGTTACTGGAAAGTTATGGAACGAGTTAGGGAGTGATACGGAGAGATTCAGTGTTAATAGAACGGGAAGTCCTTCATAGGTCATACAATCACACTGTTTTCGTGTCTGCACAGTCGTGAGTGGGAGTCACGAACACGAGCGACGAAGGAAGAAAGGAAAGAAAAAAAGAAAAGAAAGAGAGAAACCAAGAAACGACGTGAATTATTGTGTGTGTACTCTCCTCACACCAGTGTCCATGTGATAATATTACTGAGTGTGTACTCTCCTCACACAAGTGTCCATGTGATAATATTACTGAGTGTGTACTCTGCTCACACCAATGTCCATGTGTTAATATTACTGAGGAGTTACTGCGAAAATAATAATTCTGCTTGGTGGCGCGCGCAGTTTCCTGTATCCTTGACAACAGAGTATGTACGTTTTACGCTGTGAAATTATCACTATTACAAAGCACACTGAAATGCTGAAGCTTATCAGAAGCATATTTCAAAGTGACGAAATTTGTCGATCATTGTCTCCACATAGTCATGGAATCAGCCTAGGCAAGTCTATATTTCTGTAATAGATCTGGGTAAGCAAGAACTGGCTCTTTACAAAAAGCAGGAAGAATTTCTCGATCTTTCGTTCTTTTCAAAGGTTTTGACTGGTCAATCCATTGCTATTTTCTTGAGCGACTTGCGTACTGATAAAATATTAATGGATTCATTTATCAGTTGTATTATTTAAACCTCATCCAAAACTAAAAACATGACACAATTTGGATTTCACGTCGTCAAACTTTCCATGCGACTATAATCTGTACATAATCTTGCATCCAACTTGCATCCAGCACTTGCGGTTGTGAGGGAAAAAAGTACTTTGTAGCGAAGGTCAGATCACATTTTAAGTCCTCTGTGACTTTTCTTGAAGCCAGCACGTGTAGTCCTTGGATCATTTTGAGCGCCTTTGGGGTGCAATTCGCTATTATTGTCCAGCGACTATTATATGATCTTATTGCCTAGTCTCAGATTGGCTAAAACCTTAATCTGTTCTTGAACTTTGGTTGCGTGACGGTGCATTAACGTAGAGAATACTGATTCTTCCTTACAAAGAGTCTAGAAGAACAACAGGTCTATTTGAGTTGTTGGATATTCTTGTTCTAGACCAAAAGGATCGGGTGGCTTGTGTCCCAGCGTTTTTTTTTTTTCCAAAACTACTTCTCGGCAGTCTCACTTCAAACTTCCGCACACTTTTAAGCAATGAAAAACATGTCGTTAATTACCAGCGGTGCACTGGTCTTTACCACCAAAATTTATATTTAAAATATTGACTCCCCCACCCACACACACACACTTCTACAAAATATCCTCTTAAAATGTATATTTTTTTCTCTTTCTGTCAGGCAATGAGATGCAAACAAATCTCCAGCATGCGAGAGATCCCTGTCGTCTGAAACTGTACCTGTAGTAACCGACCATTGCGTAAAACATTTGTACATTATTCCTAATCCCAGAAGTGTATTCAAACTTAGTATTATAATACATCTTTGTCGAAAGGTGATCATTGCAGCCTCATATTCTGTTGCTTTGCAGATCTGATATACGCCAATCGGGCTTTATTCCTCCCTCGAGCAGCTAATGTGTTAAATGCAATATTACCATTGGCGTTTTTATAAATTTCAGTTTTAACTTTTAAATCTCTTATGAACTTAAGAAAATGTTATGAAGAACTATCGTTTGACATGAATATAAGCTTTGTTAAGCTATCTCGGGAATAATCTCGCGCATAAAGAGCTGCGACTAGCAAAGGTTGTGACAAAGGTGTTAATGTCTGCAGCCGCCCGCCTATGTAATCCCACTGATTTTGTGGTGCCAGTGCTAAGCTACCATTACTGGACACGAGCAGTTCCGGGTAGACGTATGATGTGGTGAAGTTGCCTGAAATCAGGAAAGAACGCCGGATTTCAAACTGTGCGTGACTCTATTGCACTTAGAAAGTATTCCTATAGACAGAGGTCTTTCACTATTCAAGCTTGCTTGGTGTATAAAAAAATAGCCGACTAATAAAAACATTGGTTCTTTTTACAGCGGAAAGAACAATCGATATGAAAACCTCTGCCAGACATAAAGAATATTCAAGGCCTTGATTTTATGCTTCATATGTGCGTATAAAAGGGCATCGAGGCTTACCTGCATAGAGCACAATAGCGTTTTGTAATTTATTCGTTGTGTGACGCGCATGGAAATAGGACAGCAATTGTGGGAGGAGCGCATACTAACTACAAAGCCAGAATAAGGAAGACAGGAAGGAAGGAAGACAGGGGTGAGAAAGACAATAAGGAAGGAAGGCAGGAAGAAAGGAAGGACAGACTTATTCGGCCAACCTGACACAATGATGGAGGAGAAAACAGCGCGTGGTTCACGTGTCGGCGCACGGCCGCAGCTGGACGGTAAGGCGTCTGTGCAGAACACCAGCAGACACACCTCAGCGTACCAGTTCTTCTCGGAGACATGCACACCCTGGAAGGCCCCGAAAGCATAGAACTCCCCCGCGCCTTTGTGCATCTGGTACGTCAGCTGACAGCAGGTGGGTCCAGAGCAGACGGAACTGCTCGCTGACTCCCCCGTCACGTGGACCATCCGATACATGTCGCCGCCGATCTGTACCGTGAATACGTCCTCAGGTCCAGCGACGTTGTTGGTGATCTCAAACGTGGTGGAGTCGTCACGCAGGACGACAGGGTAGTTGCCAACGTTCGGGTCGTAATAAGCAGCACGACCAACTTCCATGTCGAACTCCCGCGGTTTCCGAAAAGCTTTCTTGTTAAAATTCCCCCTTCCTGCTGCGTATCGGTGAAATCTGACCACGCTGGTTTGTGGGTCCATCTTGTCAGAGACTAACACGCTTGGAACATCTACCACGATCAGCCGCCCTTGGCTTTCTGTGTGGTCGTTATAGTAGTAGTCCAAGGCCCCCCCACTCGTGTAGACGCCAGAACCGACCGCCCCGAAGACTGGCATCTGAGCGTTGGCGGCCAGGAGGTTCACGCGGTTTCCACGTGCCCAGGCCGCGTGGAAGCCAATGGCGTTCAGGACGGGGTACTCGTCACCCCAGAAGGTGGGGAGAGCGACGTCTGTAACACCCTGTAACAGATTTCAGAGACTGAACTTCAACGTTCTCTTCCATCTTCTTCTGTTCGTCTCCATACAATCCCCTCCCCTCTCACTTTGTCAAAATCGGGAATGCAACTTCCGGTAAACTGTGGAGACAAATTTTGGAACCTTACACAGCAGCGAATTGCCTCCAAAAAAATTCTTTGTCTTCTTCTGCCTCCTCATCTTCCTCGTCTGCTTCTTTTCTCCCTTCCTCTCATCTTCATCCTTCCTTCCTTTATTCAATCGTTCCTTTTCTTCTTCTTCAGCGACATTTAGAACAATTATTACAGACATTACTCGACAGTAGGATTGCACGTCCTAGTTCCGTTCACACATGTATTCACAAGGCATGTCTTATTGCACGTCCTAGTTCCGTTCACACATGTATTCACAAGGCATGTCTAATAAAAAGCATATTTCGATATTAGCTTATCCCTTCTAGTACGTGCTATAACGGTAGAATTGTGGTTATTCGGGGTTTCGAAGTTGAGTGATACATGGCAGACGAGCAGACGATAACAGTACTGACACAAATCTGTAAAATGTACGTACTCAAGTGTCTATTTTTGGCATCAGATAATTCAGAAAGTGCATTCTGATGTTTGATATACCTTTAAAACCTTTTATTTAGACCGAAAACCATGACTGTTCGTGGCTATTCGTGGTTATTCGGGTTTTCGTATTAGCGGCAGTAGGTGTCGAAGTCATTTCGTCTTCTTTGGACAAATTTGATCCACTCTTTTCTACAAGATTCATCTTTAGGAAAAGTGTGTAAAGTATATCCCTTTCCTTGGTAATTTGTACACCCAAGCACATTTATCCTTAAATATTCCTGCTTGTCATGAGCAGCAGGCTGGAAGGATACCCTGTCAGTCTGGGGTCTGGGGCGTATGATTTTGTGTACACTTTTGTCTACACATCTGTCTACGCTTGTCTAGCCTGCGTCCGGCTCACTACGTCAGGCAGGTTGCACAGATTACTAATCAAACCTGCTAGAACTCCAATCACACAGCCAGCTCACGTTTTCCACAAGCAGAATGGCAGGATCGTGGAAGAGGATGTCAAAGCAAGTGAACAGGCCAAAGCGCCCAAAGGGTGTGTCAAATGTCACGACCTCCACGTCTGGCGTGTCGAACTGATGCTCTTGGTAGAGATTACGTTTGTGATACCTGCACGTGATTGAAAGGTTAAATCCATCCCACGAAAAGGGAAGGAAAGAAAAGAAAAAGTCAAAACTAATAACAAATTCACAAATTCGTTTCGGTATCCTGAAACCTTGCTGTCATTTAAGAGTAAAGAAAGTGCGACATGACATTTTAATGAAAATAAACTGCTCGGAATGCTTACCGGGGCAAAAGGATTGATACCGATATTCGCATATTGAAAGATTTATGTCATGTGTACTTATCCTACGAAAGATAAGAGTGGCAAATTTCACTCTGTAGATGCCTGGCAGCCTCAGGGTTTTGCCCTTAGAATTCCTAATCACATGATACAGCTAGACTAATTCATGTTACAATAAATGTCTGTCTACTGTATATATCAGCAAGCAATAACATTATTGCCTATAATGAACAGCCTAGCCTCAAAGGATGCAAAACCTTTCACAGCGAGAACTTCACCTTGCAATCAGACGACCTGTGGGATCAAAAGCAACATCGGTGTTGTACTGAAAGTGACCATCAGGAGGGCAAGACGTGCTGCTGACGTCATCACTACGGTTGCAAGGCTTGATGTCACCCATGTTAGCCACCAGGTAGATTCTGTTTTCCCTGATCATCACGTCACCATCAGCATCGTCGTTATCGTTGAGTCCACATTGTCAGACAGATCAAAACATTGTTAACCTCGCTTAAGAGAAACAGAGCGGATCAAACTGTCCTTTAAAAAAGGCTACGGTAATTAGCAAACTTCTGCCGGCAAATGTGGTTTACGCAAACAATGAAAACAACAAAGTCCTGCATTCACGCACGACAAACGTGCATCTGAACGCGCGGCTTACTTTTGATTGTAATTTTGTTTGTGGGGAGTTAACAGACAAAGCTTCCGCTCTTTTGAGCTTCTCGGACAAGGATGCGGGAGTTTTGAGTCGGAAGGACGAAAAAGGATAGAAGTATAAATGTATTTTCCTCACTGTCCATTTTTTGTGCAATCGACTCACGTTTTCATCTAATAAGGCCATCAAGGTGGGGGGGGGGGTGTTTGTTTTTAAATCTATTATCAGCTATCATGGTACATCTCAGTTTCACAGCAGGATTAATGGCTTAACACCACTGTTAGTCCCTAATTGTTCTAATATTTGTTTTTATTATTTTGTTTCTGATTTTTTTTTGTCTTGCAACTTTCTTGCGCAGTTGCACGTGAGACCAGTCGTTAACATGCACAGTAATGCAGGGGCCAACACTTGCATATTAGTCAGCAACCAACTTCTCTCGTTCCACAACTGGAAGCTGCCCCAGACATTCGTCTTGCGCAACATATTCATATTACCCTTGTCTTGTCTGACATGCACCCCCGACACCCGTCCTAGCCTCCCCTTTGTGCAAGTTGGAGTCAGACGGCTATTTATCTTCCAAAAACTCTCGGCAGGCGATATACTTTCACAGCACACTCTAGAAACATGTCCTTACACTGCACACATCCGTCCCTACTTCTCTGGACAGCTGCGGTCATTACACGTTACAGCCCAGACCCAGCTTGCATGAGCGTTCGTAGCTGCTTTTCCAGTCGTAAAGGTGGTCGTAAGGACCATTTCGCCCTGTGTAGTTTTAGTGCACATTTGAGAATGAACAGAAGATAAGAACCCTCATGCAAGCCAACCCAGACACAAACCAGTGTTAAGAACGCCTATGCAACCCAACCCAGGAATTTCTCTCCTCTCTTTCTCTCTCACGTCCGGCCTACTTGGCAATACAGCTGAGCTGGAAAAGGATGTCAGATGGCTGCACTCGACCAGGATCGCAGCACGGTACCCAGGGTGGGATCTGTCGGGGGTCGGGGACGGGTTCCAGGTAAGCTGTGATAGCAGCCCGACTGAAAAGAAAGCCATACAAACCGTCCTCCGGGACAACAATGATGTTGGCTCCCTGCAACATGTGTATCACGTCAACTCTACATGGTGATTAGGTACACAAAATGAAATTCTTAGTATATGCTAGTGGCTTTCTGTTGCCTAATGCGGCTATTCATTCGACTGTCAAACGGAGGATGGGAAGAAACAACTTTTAAATTAGCTTAGCGGAATATAGTTTTTATCCTGCATTCGTGCAAAACGCGAAGGCTTATATTTATAGCCTAAGGCCTCGCATACTTCTTTATTTTGCCTTTCTCTGTTTTCTCTTGCTCTCACACAAACACAAGCGCTTTGCCTGTTAGTGAGCTGCCGGGACCGTCCTTAAACAATTTCGATGTTCCCTCTGCACTTGGTCAAGGACAAAATTAATCCTCATGATAACGTCTCTCATCGCTTCAGTTAAGGTGCAATTAGTCTACGGTTCACCGACTATCAGGGACGGAGAAACACGTAGCTACAGCTCTTGAGTGCCACCTCGATTAAAAAAAAGGACTTTATTAAGAAAACATTTAGCGCCTGGAGTTCGATAATGCCTTTTTCATTTATAATCCCGGACCCAGCAAGCCAGCAATTTAGGGGCTTTAAAAGTCGCTAAAACATCCCTTTTTTTCTCGTGACTGTTTTACTGTCAGAACCATCCCTTGCTGCAACCTTTGCAAGCTGTTTGGAATTTCCTATTCTCCCAGGAACTATGTGATCTATGGTAAACTTGTATGCAGATATATATATATATATGAACATATATCTTCGTATATAGATATTTTAATTATTATACATATATGCAAATTTATAGATATTACATCATTGGTAATTTTCGCGCATGGGAAATATAGCTAATTTGCATCTTTCTCCAGATTAGCGTGATATGGCACACCTGCTTCGCTGCTTGTTGAGCCTGCTGTCTGTAGATGTCCACATTATTCATCATGTTCTTCACTGCCGTGGCGCGGCTTACCG
>SMGT01004408.1:166391-207262 GCA_004794575.1 Lanistes nyassanus | reverse complement strand
TCATTAATGTAACGACCAACATATTTGATGGGATGTTTTCATTGCAACAGCAAGATTCCCGTCCACGAAGGACACAATCCACATACACAAGTCAGAACAGGTGCAGCACAAAATAATGTTATTGTGTGTGCCTTTCCTCGGCCTGCACGCCAGGGTCCCCAGATCCCCTGCCACTCCTGCTCAAGCAGAACGGTCAAGGTCAGCTGGCGGTGGGTGGTGTGCCAGAACATCTCACAGGCACTTAGTCGGGTTAAGGTCTAGTGAATTAGCTGGCCAGTCCATCACCGTTCATGAGAGTCACTTGTTGCTGCTGGTGACGACTCAAGCCCTCGTGTGGTCTGGCATTGTCCTGGAGAACGGCGCCTGATTTTATTGCCTGCAGCTGAGAGGTTGTACATACTGTCATACCTGTACGCTGTCACGACGGGCCGTACCTTAACTTACTGGACTCAACTTCTCAAGAATTAGAGAACAAACTTTTATGGTGACCTCATAAATGTAGATTTAATTGAGCAATCGTCACCAAAACCTTTACTGCCTAAGGTCAATGGTTTCTACACCAGAGGGTGACGACGCTATGAAATAATGCGAATAACTAGAGAAATCTACCGAGGGAAAAGATTCTCATACTCTGACAGGTTCGCTCAGTCTCACACAGGCAAAACACTACTAGCTCAAGAGCCCCCACCCTCGTAAAAAACACAACTGCAGCAAACCGTTATTCAACATATATTTCATACACTGACTCGACAACATCAAATATATCTACAGATTATTTACAAAGAATCACCGTGCTCGTGTCTAGGGTAAGACGTTGCCTGATTACGTCATACCACGAGGAATCAGACAAAGAAGATAATCAAACTAAAGCCAGAGGGGAAATCAAACTGCAAACGGCCTATGATCCCACTCTATACACAAATACAGTAAGTGACCGACAACAGAGCTCCTACTCTCGTCACTACTGAAACAACTACTTCTGCGATACATAACTCTGATGCTGTTCCAAGACCCAACAGTGAAGCAGTGACACCTCTACGACCAGCACTTCCCTCTAACTTTTCTTGGCTTTCGCCCGGCCACTAGCTTATGACGTCTCCTGTCTCCGGCAGGATAAAACCACCTATCTTAATCAACCCGAGTCCCAGACTCTGGGATAGATATGGCAGAGCAGTCCTAATTCAGAAGGCACAACCAACAGTCACTTACTAGTCTATTCCGTAGGCTTGTCTGCGAAGTACAGCCCAGTGTATTCGAGTGATTGCTAGCCGCTGCTCCGACGTCCTGGCTAAGATGGCGAGGGGCAGAGGTCCGTGGGTCTACACGTGTCCGCGTCTCTTGGTCTTCCTACTTCATCTATCTGTCTCCTTCTGTGTATCCTCTATCTCACGCTTTCCCCAGCTAAAGTACTATGCGCCCTCATGCCTTAAACTCGATTAAACCGGTTTCTGGCTGGCCTAGAGCAGCTACCCACATAGCGTCCACCTACCAGGTGTCAAGAGAGGGAGGGGCGAACAGGCTTACCTAGGACTGACAGGTGACAACCTAGGAGTGACATTTGACATACACCACGCCAGCAAAGCTGTCTTGCACACGGTGCAAGGGTGTTCGGTATGCCATGCCCATTCCTCCAAAAACCATGATGCACCCGCCATGAAACGGTTCAAACTCCCTCACCGTGGCGTCATGACAACGCTCGCCGTGTCGCATCCAGAGGCTGATTCTGCCGTCGTGAAACGATCTGGCAAAACGGAACTCATTGGTGAAAAAAACTCTGGCCCACCGCTCTGGCCACCCAAGCAACACGCTGTCATCTGCACCTGTGTGATTTGCGCACATTGTCTGGCATCTTGGGTGAACGTTTGACTGTATTCCTGTGGCGTGGACGAACACACCAGCACCGATTTCGAAATTCTACGCAGGCTCACCTTCACTGTTACAACATGGAACAAGGTGCATCCACATGTACGGGTGGGTTTTTTGCCAATGGAGCTGACCTTTCAATTCTTTTGAACAGTATATATATATATATATAAGAAGCGCAGTGGTAGACACGACAGATGAAGTCATCAAAGCAAACGAAATGCAAAAACATCTAAAAATGCTTGGTGAGAGCGACGGTATGCCAGCGATATATACATACTGACTGTGTCTTTTCTCCCTCTCTCTCTGAAAAAGAATTCTATCGAGAAGAGAAAGAGGGAAAGAAAAGCGCTGCTCAGCTTTCAACCTGTCTTTTTTTTTTTTTGGTCCCAAGTTCAAAGTTCAGCGCGCGATACGCTGATAAAACGTGCACCCTATCGTTCTGCATGCAGGTCGACGATCTTTTATTTCTAAATATAGTTGTCAAACAATTCTTTATACTTGCAGCTTACTTCTCTGAACTGCCTCCCAGCTTGAGTTAACTGAACAGATAGAAATATGTTAATAACTATATACGCTCAGTTGATATGTTCATAGCTACGTTCAGTGGATATATTTTTAACTACACGCTCAGTTGATATGTTCATAACTGTGCGCTCAGTTTCCAGTCCTGCAGAATTCACTCTAAATGTACTGATAACGAGCAAGTCGAGTTTATTTACAAAACCTTTCGTCCCATCGATTAGTTCAGCCGCTGCTGGATATATCGATCGTCACCCTGCGTGGTGTATATATCCACAAATTGACGCAGCTGGATTAATTTGTGCGTATGGGGGGGGGAGTGGGGGGGGAATGTTTTTGGCGGAAAAACGTGCGCCAACAAGATGGAAGTTGGAACTATAGGTAAATCAAAAAGGGAAAAAATTAGGCTATGGACCAGAAATCAGTTTTATTTGCTAATACGTATTTAGTTGTTTCGATTGTCAAGTTGGTATGAATTGCCGTGCTTTTACTCCTCAGCTCTTTCTCTCTCGTCAATCACTCGATCATTGGTGGGAGCAGGGGCGGGGGCGGGGGTGGCGGAACTTGAAATTGGTCTGTTTCCTCCGTTCATGCGTTAACGCCAGACGTACAGAGTATAGCTGGGTGACGCCAACTCTTAGGTCAGGGGTGGCAAACCTTTTCGGAATAGCATACATGCAGTTCCCGTCACCATCCGCGGGCCGCGTGTGTTTTTTTTTAACCTGGTGGAGGGATCAGTTTACACTGGCTGTTTATGCTATATAAAAATCTATACGATACCATGAGAAATCCTGCACTAATAATACATATTTTAAAAAATGATGTTCATCCTAATAAGTGCGATTGAGCCTGCTGGTTCTTTGCCACATTATCTTATCTCGCGAGTCCCTTTTGCCACAGACTTTGGCGACAGGACAGACCGATGTATTCGCAATTAACTCACTTTTCAACAACGAGCACCTTGGTCTTTGTTATCGCTGACTTTACATTTTTTTTAAAAAAAATGTTGCCCCACCTAACCTCTGCTTTCAGGCATGGAGTAGAACTACATTGATATGGAAAAAAGGCCACAGACAGTAGTTTTCGCACACAGAACGTTCTCCCACTGCCATATATAGTATTTTGACAGATCACCTCTTTGTTGTGCTGTCAGACTGCACATCTTTGTTATGTTTCACCAAACTTTTCAGTCCACCATGACTAAGCTATGGCGGCGATGACTGATGACACCAGACAGTGACTAAACTATGGCGGCGATGACTGATGACACCAGACAGTGCTGATGTCTTCACCCCCCCCCCCCCCACCAGATGAATCTGCTGTCTTGAGTGGTTCTATTAACATGCATTGATATTAACACTGGCATTTCAAAGTGCAATGTTGCCAAAAGTTATTGCAACTGTAAATATGATGAGAGGACTTGTCAAAGAATGCTATCAGAATTTAAAGAGACTAAACAAAAACAAAACAAATTAAAAGTATTGTGGTTTAATCAGATTAAAAAATGTCATACACTGAGATTTAAAACAAAAACAGCAAGGGAAAGCACCCACAGAGTGAAACAGCACATTTCAACAGGTTTTAAATTAGGCACAAGAGGGCCATGTAAAACTATAATAAAGTGAAAGATGCCATATATCTTGTGTTCCACAAATAGTCACTTTTAAGTTAGACAATCAGATCAAGGTAGAGTTTAGTAAAATATCATTTCTTCATTCTGGCAAGCTGTAGAGTTGCGTTTAGAAATCACGAAGAAATGATTTGCGGCAATATGTCCTACCCTCTCATTTTGGGATGCTCACACCTTGATGAACCCTTCAAGTAATGGTCCTATTTGGCGAGGAAGCCTACCATACACCATTGTTACACCCACCCCTTTCAATGTATATGTACATGCACATAACTGAAAAGTATATTGTTAAAGATTGACCAAAAACATTTCTGCATCAGATAATTGCACAGCCCATAAAAAGCCTGTTTTCTAATCTTACTCTCCCACACCCACCCTAGGGTGAAGGTTGCATATTTAGCTGTTTTACTAAATGAACATTCTAATTTTAGGTGCATTTTAAACAAAAGCTTGGTGGCTCGTAATGACCACATTAGGAATATACTGGTTAACAGCAATTAAACATATGCTGTCTGCCCAACAGCGAATACAAGAAAAGACTGCTTTAGATAAAATATAAATAAACACCATTATAATGACATAAGTAGGAATGATTTTTTGACTTCATGAACTTACATTTTAAAGCTCAAAATCCTAGAATCCTAGGCTGTTCACTAGGCTTAAAACACTTCCATTCAGGAAGACAACAGTTTTAATGAAAAAAGGGATGCAGGCATACACAGATTCACACCACCCCCAGTTTCCCCCTTCCCACACACACAAGTGCATGCATTTATTCACAAGCCCTTGCAAAATCGACGTATTGTCATGGTTTCTAACAAACCTATTACATAAGCACCCAACTAAAATCGACAAAGAGACAACAGCCAGCTGTAGCAACATTTGATGGACAGATGCAAGGTGGAAAAAAACTGAATGTAAATTTGGTTGGATATTGTTGGGCAAAGAAAACAAAGGAAAAATTACTAATAAAATCATTTCACAGAACTGCAAAATGTGCAGCAGAAAACGTCTCGCTCATTCTGTCTGGGAATGCTGATGTGTGCTTATGTGAAAGAATACTGTTTGTGCACATACAGTCAGCCACTTACACCTGAGGTGACAATTGTCTCATACTTACCCCCACCCCCACCCCAAAAAAAAACATTAAGCTAGCATCCAGACACCATAGAAGGAAGCAGGTAATTGCAAACTGTCAAATTTACATTCCCAAACCTGCAAGATAATGGAAGAGGAAGCAAACTTCTATCTGAAAAGCAAGATGGAAAATTTAACTTTCAGTCTCCATTTCAATCAAGTCCTCTCACAGGACTTCATACTATATCACTAGCCCTGTTTTGCATTCAGCTAAATTTCCGAACTTGGGGCTGTAGATGGGCATTGAAGAATTTCACGCCTGCCAAACAGACTTTCAAGACTATTTTGTGGCCCCAGTCAATCAAGTCTGAATACACTTAAGATTACATATCCTAAGACCACACTACAAAGTCCTCTCAACTGAAGTTCTAGGTATCACAAATGCAAATGAAACTGTCGATTGATAAAACCAAAAAGAAATCTCAAGTCGGTAGAACACTGGGCTTCCCTTAATCAGAAAATTAGCTATACAGTGAAGAAGGGGGTAAATCTAGATATCAGAAACGTAAATTGCAAACTGATAAAATAGAAATCAACAATCAGCAGAACATCAGGTTTGAGGTTTCTTATCATTAGAATTTTAGCTTTACAAGTGACAAATGGGAAGATGACGGCCCAGCATTTAAAATGCCGGCCTCTGAGCCTGACTGTGCTGGTCTGATGACCCTGTACTATGGCCTACTCCCCCCGTTCAGCCCGCTGGGAATGGCTACCTGACCCACAGGCCAGGCAAGGCAGTGAATGGTGGTAGGCACCACTCTCATGATGCTGGCCTCCAGAAATGGGTGTGTGGTGGTGGTGTGTGGGGGGGCTCCTCATATACCCCAACTCCCCCTTGACCTGAAAAGGCCATGGGGCAACCGTTAACCTTGACAGTGAAAAAGGTGCAGCAGCAAAAGCAGCTGTATTCAGAAGTAGCAGAGAAAATAGTTTTACACACAACGATTATAACCATAAATATGCAATAAAAATAAACTGTTCACGCGTTTCATCCAGTCCATCTTCAAAGACAACAGCTGTACATTGTGTTCAAAAGATCTGCACGTACAATCAAGAAATCTGTGCTGGGTATGGTGGGGAGAACAACTACAGACTGAGCAAAATAGTGTGTGCACATGCTGTGTCTACAACCTCATCACTTTCGTTTCCAGTACGATAAAGTAACACCAGGTGACACAAATGTATGTGCCTAGAGGAGCTCAGAATACAACCATCACCAAAGTGCAGCCGCCATGCATGATTCTGTGCTAGTGCTTTTATCAAGCAGGTACCTGACCTTTTTCACCAGTGTGCAGTTAATTGCATTTCTTATTTTACAGCTTCAAGGCATTCCAAGAACATGCAAGCATGAGAAAGCCAAGGAGCCACGGAAATTATTTGCGTAAGCAAGGATGTTGAAAATAACGTTTTACCAACTGAACAATGAGAACTAAACTGCACACTTGTCAGACTGAAGCTTGGGAAGTCTAAGAAAACAATACTTAAACAATATATACACAGACTACTAAAAGAAAGCTAGCACGGTCATCCTTTTTGTTTTGCTGCCATCTGTAATTGTGGAAGCATGTGGGCATGAAAGCCAAAGATTAGGGTGCTGATAAGAATCCAAGAAGATATTGCAGTATCAATCTCCAGTAACAACAATTTTATAAACACGCTCTTGGATAATCCCTTGAAATTCTGCCATACAAGTTTATATCTGCCCTATGGTCATCGTGTTTGGGTGCAATAGTACACCCATATTTATCAAAATATGGCTTGGAGAAAGCTACTCAACGTTAGGTCACCATTCCACTCCAGGCTTGACTGCTTTGGATGTAAAGTCATGAGGGTCTGTTTGCCTTCCATAAACATCCCTGATTTGCACTCGATGCCTGAACAAGGACAATTTTTCTTTTGTGTAAGCTCTATGGTCTGTGTCTGTGTTTTCAGTCTCTGATGTTTATCTTCCTCTGCTGAAATCCATCCACCATTCAGAACTCCATGGCTGCCCAAAACAAGTCACACATGCAAAAATTGCCCAAACCCTGCCCTTTGTACAATGCCAAATACCTGTACATGGAACTACTCCCATCACCACCCCACCCCCAAAAGGGGCACTATGCAAACCTCTTGATGAGGCAAAACCCAAAGCATCCAAATAACACGTCTGGGGGTGGCTGAGTCTGGAATAGAGAACTTTTCAAGGCTGGTTATTTACAAAACAACAATAAAACTGGCAAGCAATGATGACAACTACAACCAAAACCAATAAAAAGGATATAAACTGTGGAACTTGTTTTGGTTGCAGTAACATCCTTGGGAATTCATCGCATTCTTTTTTATAATTATAATTTTAGCTATACAAGTGAAAAATGGGAAGATGACGGCCCAGCATTTAAAATGCCGGCCTCTGAGCCTGACTGTGAGAAGGTGTGCACACAAAAAAAAACTTTCTGTTGCACTGGACACTACATTCTATACATCAGGCTTATTCTCCAGACAATGTGCATGGATTATTCATGATGCCAAGGATCTTAAGATTTCTGATCAGACGAACCAATGAGAATAACTGAGTTTATAGTAATGTTGCCTCTAGAGTTATCCCCCGTACTCCCGGTGTCTTGTCAGTGTAAACCCACAACACCATTTTAAAACAAATGCATTCCACCCTAACAATTTCATTTGGATGATGATCAGCTTCCACTATCTGTGCATATGGGTAATAGTATTAATACATACATCATGAGCTGGAGATACATCTAACCCAGGGGAAAAAACATAACGGCTTGCACGCCACAGCAGTTATACAGATATACCATTTCAACAAACAATTGTTAAAAAAGTCTGCTCACAAACCAACACATTTTTTACTCTGTGTCCTGTTAATCTGTGACTGACTAGGCTGAGGTTAAAGACATTTATTCATGCCTTCAATAAACAAAAGACAGCGCTACCCATTCCTAGACATGAAAGACTCTTCTGTACAATCCTCTGTATATTTATCTGTAATCAGATAATCTCAACCCCAACAGGAATTCTATGGATCAAATTAGTTAATGACTAGCCACTTCTTTCAACAGTTCTGATGATTCTTCAAAATATGGCAAAAGTCTGAAAACACTCCCATTTTTGCAAAGCCCACCACAATGTGTCTGCACACCAATCCTTAAAATGGCTGAGAATTTTGTTGCACACACAGCCATTAGTAATACTCCCAGTTTTCTGCAGACCAGCATAGTGTAAACGTATGGTGAGTGAAGCCATCTCCCGGACGTGAGTGAGTCCTCTCCAATTCCTCAACGCTTCCTCTCCTTGCAACTCCACTCCACCCACTGCCAAGTAGGTCCATAAACCCACGTCCCACTGTAACAACACCCTTTGACCTAATAACTTGATCCGTCTCAAAGTCATGATCTAGCCGTGACGTTACTGGAAGGATGCACTTGACATAAAAGTCACGAGGGCTGTGTGCTTGAAAAAGACACAGTGGCTGCAGGCTCATAGCATCCACAACAATGATGCGGCCTTTTGTGTTGCCGATGTACAGATATTGGTCAATGACATTCAGTGCAGTCACTTGACTGGCTGCAAAACAACAGAAAAAAAACATAAGAAATAGCAACCCAGTCTTGTACCACTTAAAGCCTTTGCAAGTCTCATTATTTTTCTGTATTTTTCTTAACAAAAACAGAACTGAGCCAAGCTACTTTAAATAACAGACGACACAGAATGCCAACAATTTCAGGGTCAGGGCATTGCCCCTTTGTCAGGACAACACAAACACAAACAGATAGAGACAAGGACAGATAAAGGCAGAAACAGATGAGGGCAAAGGCGAAAAAACAGGCACTTAGCTGGTTGAAGTGGGGAAATGTAGACACAAATATCCACGAACAATCTGACAGAATGGTAAAGGTCTTCCTGGCCCACAACTACCCTCCAGATCTTTTGCACTCTGCCAAGCAAAAAGCTGCTTCCACACCACGAAAACTTGTCCTCCAACCCACCCACAGCCCCAGTCACACAGAACCTCGACCAATTGCTGTTTTGATCCACCACCCTCACAACCTGCCTGTACGTAGAATCCTCCTTTCCAGCGGGCAAACACTATCCAAAGTCAAACCCCACCTCTTTAGTAAAACCTCTCTCTTAGTGTCTCGGCAAGATAAGAACCTACAAGACCTACTGGTATGGTCCAAGCTCAACATGTCTACCCACTTCCCCCATCCACTGGCTCCACCCCGTGCAATGTTCCTCACACTCACAGCCCTATTTGCTCTCACCTTAACACCGTCACTAAACTTCACACACCTAAAACAGCTTTCAACATCAAGCGCCACTTCAGTTGCATAAACAAAAACATTGTCTATGCACCCACCCTAAACAACTGCTTCAAAGAACATTAAGCTGACACTAAGCACAACAGACGTACCCCAATACAGACCCCTACACAGCAGACAACAGATGGTTTGTGGCAGATGAATGGTGACTCCACTGACTGCAAGAATATGGATTCCTACTTCATCTCCCACTTGGGCACAAAGGTGCACTTGGCTTTCTCTCTCTTAACCACCTACTTTTACCTTCTTGTAATCCTCTGTTCATCCCTCTCGTTTTTACCTGTATCTCCACTTTCCTTTAGTAACTCCCTCTGTAACTAACCTCTCCCAACAACCACCCCCTCCCTCCCTCTCCTCCTCCGCTACTCGCAGTGCAAATGCCCATGACCGCAGAGCTGGTCGTGATCTGATTAGCTGTATGCATGACTTTCCTTCACTTTTTAATTCGAATCTCCCCTGTCCCAGCAGTTTTACCCCACGCCGGACTATCTACTTCTCTCCGCTTCACCCACCTAAAGTGCCTGTTTTTTGTCTTTGCCTTCATCTGTTTCTGCGTTTATCTGTCTTTGTATTTATCTGTGTTGTCCTGCTGAAGGGGTAACGGCCTGAAACTGTTGGCGTTCTGTGTTGTCTATCATTTAATTTACCTTGGCTCAGTTCCATTTTTGTTGACTTAGGCTTATCTCACTTGTTCCTTTTAATTCTTGTTTTTTTCTTGTATATACAGGATAGATCCTGCCCCTTGCCCTAGCTACACCTAGGCTATCAGGGGAAAACCCAAAGTATCCTCAATCCTCCTTCAAAAGGTGGTTATCTAGCACAGAGTGAAAAAGGGTATACAAATACGCCCTAGAAGTATTTTTCTTGTAGGTACAGGCAAAAAGACTTCTTATCCCTAAGGCTATGACAAGGAATTCAACTGCTTTTACAAACTTATCAAAAAAATTTGATTATTTCTATTAAACATACCAACCCCTGAGCAGCATGCATACCTTCAATATGTTGTGGCGACCCCAAGGCCAATGAATCAACTGTTGAATAGATTGTGGAACAATCTAGACGTTCAACAATGCAATGCTTTTCTGCATCCCAGCAGTAGACCACTGTCCCTGCAAAGTCCAAGAATTGTGTGGCTTGCAGCTACCTTTTATCATGAGCCATCATGAAGCCACAATGTACTCTAATCTTGTAAATGTTCGTATACCACCTTATTACAGGACAAAGAAATGTTTCATCTCAAAAAGATTAACTATGGGCTTTAAAACAGGTAATAAATGAAGTGATGGTGATTGTGGTGGATGAGACGGGCAAACAGATTAGGTAGACATGCGAAGAATCATGAAAGGCAAAGATTTTTTTAACAGGCAAGAAAAAATGATAAACATCGATCAAGAGACATTTTCTGGTCAACGGCTTAATATTTGGAGTTCAATTTTATGTGCTAATTGAGTTTAGAAAATAACAACAAAAAAAAGTGCCCACTTCAAGTTGGACTGGTCATCATCTTCTCTCATAATACATGACACGGTCACAATTACCTGGGAAGTTGTAGGACCAGACAAAGGCATGTATGGCACCTGGTGGCTTGGCTGAGACCAGGAAGAAACAACAAGTGGCAGGTGGGAGCCTTTCAAGACTGTGATACAGGCAATGTCTGGATGTCTGGCTTGTTACGTCCCACACCAGGATAGATCCTAACCCTTGGCCTAGCCACATCTCATAGCTGCACACAAAAACAAAACCCTGAAGAAAGTCTACTGGGGGGACTCACAGCATCCTCACTCCTGCTTGATCTCTGTTTTACAAAGAAAATTCTACCAAAGGACAATGATCTTTGATTCATAAATGAATAAATAAACAGAGCTAAATATTTATCTCATTCATTCTCACTCATGACTTTCCTTTCCTACAGGAACACATGCACCTGCTCTCATACCCATATGAGCACATGCACACACTCCCCTCACCCACATATTAGAATGAAAGGAAAATGAAAATATTACATTACAAACTTCAGAAGAAAACGTGGCATCAAAAGTGGCGCTCTATGTACAGATAAGGGTAACTTTGAACTTGTTTATCTGTGTGTATTTTGTCTCCTGATGAAAATGTAGTGCCCCAAAATGTTTTGTCCAAATCTCTTTAACCTTGGCCTAGATTCCTTTACTGTCTGCATTTTGACTCCAGCCTGCAGTTCCTTGTTTTATTTTCAAAGTTCAGAGAGAAGAAGAAGAGGGTTAAATTCAAAAGAATGTAATAAACTAACCCATCATTTGTAGGTACTAGTGAGGAACAGTAACAGCGAAATACACGGAACTGTTGGATTTCAGACAAGGCAGGCTCCACAAGAGGATTGTGACAAAGGAAGATGATTCCGCAGTCTGTCAGCGATGTCACTGCCATGACAGTCTCAGTCCCTGGCAGCATGTGAAGGGACAGAACGGAAACACAAGCCTGGATGGGCAGCTGTAGCTGATGAGTTGAGGTCAGAGAGTTTACACTGTATACACAAAGCATGAGACATGCATAAGTTTCAGGTCCAAGATGGATGCTACACATGGAATTTCATGAGAAAAGCCTAAACATACAATACCATGGGCCCTAAAGGGATGCAGTTGCTCAAAATCGGTCCTTTCTACACCACAAAGACTGGGTTTCACAGCATACTGGCTTACATGCATGAAGGAAAACCTACTCATAGATGTGAATGACGCCATTGGTATCTGCACACCACACAGAGTTGCCCACAATGCAAAAAGCTGTCACTGACACTGCTCGCAAAAGCACAGTCTGAAAATAACAGCGCCATCAGTTCATGATAAAAGAATATGTGGAATGCCTCAAATAAATGCCTCAAACACAAGAAGGAAATTTGCATGTGAAAAATTATCCATATAATAGCTATATATTTTGGCATGTAAAGATGCATATCCACATCTTTGTACGATGCAACAACAGTTTGCGAACATGACAGAAAGGACAAATAAGGAAACAAAAATGGGGCAACCTTGTGGTCTATCACGATGTCACCTGATGGCCCAAATGATAGAATCTCAAGTGCGTTAGTACTGCCTGCAGTGCAAGAACTCAGCCAGACTTGTGCCGGGCGAACGTGGGGTGGGTGGTCCAGACAGGAAGAATTACTTAGATCAGGGTCCCCATCTTCTGTGCAGTTAGAAAAGTCACAAAGACCTCAGTGCTCTGCTTAATGAACCACAGTCCACAACATGGCCAGAACACGTTTTCTTTATTAAAAAAGGTCTCAAACTGATACATGTATCATCTTTTTATATCTTTGATCTGCCATCTCATTCTTTCACTCATTGCTGAAAAGGCTTGAATTCTTTAAATTCCCAATCACCCATTCCACTGTATAAACTCAAATGTGGCAGATTCTACTGTTATCACAATCATGTGAAATGAAGTTATTAAAGGACAAAGATATTGTCTTCCACATAGCACGCTATGGTGAACTACGACCCACACAATGTGTTAACAAAGCCCTTTACCAAGTGGAGCCTCGGCTGGAGGAACAGACACCCCACAAAATATGCCCACGTCAGGACCCAGGCGTATAACGTCCCTCAGGTGGCAGAACTGAGGTGAGGTGACCATATTCACAACACCTGCAGCAGAGGGCCTGTCACCAGGTTCTTGACTCCAGCAAACACTCAACAGATCCAGAAGACAGGTGGGATATAGCTGTACTTCCTACTCACAAAGAACACATTTCATGCAACAGCCAGGGGTCACCTGGAGCCATCCATCAATTCAGTTTTCTACTTTCTTTTTTAGAGGCTGTTTGTCCAACTTCTGCCTCATACAGGGGTGGGAAGGAAGGTGTGTAATTTACGAGGACTGTACAATTTCATGTAGGGGAAGCTATTTGTCCAACTTCTGCCTCATACAGGGGTGGGAAGGAAGGTGTGTAATTTACGAGGACTGTACAATTTCATGTAGGGGAAGCAGAGGGCCAAGTGGTCAGAGAGCTGGTTTGCAAACCTGCTGGCACTGGCCTTAGTTTTCTGGCCCACAGAAAAGTGGGGTCTTATACATCCCACCTCCCCTACAACCTTCAACAGGTAATGTGACAGCTTTTGCCTTTACAATATCATAAAGGGAGCCAGACTGTAAATAAGGACTGTGCAAGTACAAGCAAACTGTAAAGGGCTTCCTACACTTGCAATGCTCTCAACGTTGAGCGAAAACATTTTCCGAGCATTCTCCGTACACGGGTGCAAGACACCTGCAATATTTTACCCGCCAAATCGTCACATGATCATCACATGTTCGCTCTAGGGGCTGACAATAGTAACACTATGGATGATCACGAACAATTTATTCTGACCGCTGCAGCTTCTGCGACTGCATTTATTTTCGCCCAGCAGTCTGAGAAAACAAAACGGAAAAGACGAATGTGGGTTCCACAGTGCATTGCTCGTCGAAACCAGTTCGGAACATACGCATACGTGTCCTCTACAAGAATATCACCACACGACTCTACCGAAAGCAGACGCTTCTTGCGAATGTCGCACGACAGTTTCGTGACCCAGCCGTCTCGCAATCGACGGGTAAACTTTCCGTACTAAATCTCTGAATAGTCAGGGGATGTGTTTTCGTATATGCTGGGATGGTGCTGCAAGAGATCAATTAACTGGAAAATCGTTTTTTCTGACCAGATGACTATCAATCGAAGGCCTACATGATCACGACCAGCGCTAGACCACATTGCACTAAATAGCAGGATCGTTTCTGATTGGCTGACACGCTTGCAACATTTTGAGCCCCTGCTGGAAAATAGCGCGGCGTGTGATCCCCTAAAATGTTGAGAGGCCTCCCTGAAACATTTTCGCTCAACGTTGCAACTTCCATATATGGTAAACATTGCAGAGAACATTGCAAGTGTAGGAAGCCCTTAACACAAAGATTTTAACATCCCCCTATAATCTGGATACCTGAATGGTAAGGCTTGGGCGTCCACCCTGGCACACCAAAGAACTGGGATTGTTTATTTCCGCAAATGGTATTCGGCAGGTCAGGAGTTCAAATATAAACATGCCCAGAGAAAAAACATCCACCTGTCGAACAACAAAAAAAGCTTTTATAACCTTACGATCTTTAACAGGCTGCACAATGGATACTCTGAATGGTTTTAGCTTGAAAAGGCACTTTTCACAAGCAGAACAACTGAAAACTACTTCCATCATGACTACAAACTTGGTAGTTTTCCTTCACAGGAATATGGGGTTTAGCTCGGAAAATGTAAGGTAAGATGAAAATCTATAATCAAGTCACTACCTCCCCACCATGGTACTTGAGATGGTTCAGAACTTTCAACTTTCTCTGTTTATCAAGGACATAACTATTCTATTGTTACCTTGCAGGATCAAAGCACAAATAGCACACCTTTTCTGTGTAAGTGCCTTTCCCAGCAAAGCGCAGAATTTCTGGGGCGATGAAAGGTGGTGTACCTCCAAACCCTCTTGCACCAGTTGGAAGAACAGTGCGGCTGATGCCATAGTCCGCAATTTTAACATTCACACGGGCATCAGGGCGTGCATCTGGCAAGCACGGTAACTCCCAGACCAGCACATTCTCTGCCTTGAGGTCTCGGTAAATGATGTTGTAAGAGTGAAGGTATGCCAAAGCCTTTGCGACCTGAGACATGAATTTCTCTGACGCATTTACTTTGAAACCCTCTTAATCATCACATTATTTAAATGTAAGAGTCATCTGGATAACTTTCGCAAGAAACTGGCATAAATCAAACATACCTGAAGTATTACTTGTCGTATGACAAAAAGGGGCAGGTAAGTTCCCGTGCCATGAAGTCTCTTTAACACAGAATCCAGTGCTCCATGTGGAGCAAGCCCCAGGACCAGAGAAAGCGGACGTAAAGCTAGGCCCAGAAATGGTACAATGTGCGGATGAGACAGGTCCTCTAATATGGACACTTCCTGGCGAGCTGTCAGATACGCAACGCATGCTGCTTCTAATCTTGTCTGGAACCCCTATTTTAAAAAGAAAGTCAGACTTAATTTCTGGGAGGGAATGGTAGCATTATGGGTTGAATGAAGGCAAAGAAATTCTTTAACAATGAGACTTCAAGACTGTAAGAAAGGATGCCATCCTGACTCCTATCCTGAGCCTAGCCCGATATAAGGTCGTCCATCCAGTGGTCTGGAGCTAGGCAGCTTTCCACGTACCTGTTGTGTTGCTCTCCTGCTGCTCTCTGCTTCAAACAGAATCTTCAGGGCCACTGGTTGCGCTGACCCTTCTCCCTAGTAAAAACAACGTGAGTAGATAAATATCTGCATGTTAATTGTTGTCATGGAAATGAATGCAAGGGAGAAGAAAAGCTGAAGAAATAAGGAAATACAAAGACATCGCACAATTAGACTATGATGGTATGACTAGGTAGGGGTTGGTAGGGGTTGGTAGGGGTTGCCTGTTTGGAGGTTTCTCTAGGTGCTCCTGTATCTTCTCCCTTTCTTCCTCTCCCCCCCCCCCCACCTTCCCACCAGTACTATCTCCCTCTCCCCTCTTAACCCCCTCATGACAAAGCCTTTGTAGCTGACTTAACATTAAACATAAACTAGCTGACCTGGGATGACCGAGCAGACCTTTCGTCTTCTACTTTGTCTTCTAGTATTCGAGATTTCAATGTTAGCTGCTTATTCACTTCAGGAAGTAACACATTGAGAGACAGAATGAGAATGAGAGATGCGGAAAATAATGACTGTGGAGATGACTGTGAAAAGGGAGGTCAACAGCCGGCAACAGAATCACCTTTATAAATAAGCGACCCTCATACACTTTGCCAAAGTTTCCTTCCCCAAGGCAGGCACCAACTTCTATCTGGTCGGTAGTGGAGATGCGAATCTGATGATCCAGATCATTGAACACCTGGAAGAATGACATTTACTTCCATTTTTGGAATTTAGACAGAACTGGATCCACCTCCATTATCATCAGCACTTCAAAAACATGTATAAATAACAGCCATGTCAGAAGTGTTCCAGATATTCTGACTCATGTCATCTTCTTGGCACTGATTCTGTCCCAAGTCAGTGTAACTTCTTCCATCAGGAAAGGTCTTATATATTCTTTTCTAGTAAAGGGTTTCTAGTAAAGGGTTTCTAGTAAAGGGTTTCTAGTAGAGGGTTTCTAGTAAAGGGTTTCTAGTAAAGGGTTTCTAGTAGAGGGTTTTTAGCCAGATGCTATGCCTGGGTGCTGCTTCATGGAAGATATATTATTTTGCAATCATGATTTCCAAATATTTCATATCTCTTACTGCTGCTGATGCTATATAATTTTCAGAATCAGTTGCTGGAACAGTCAGTGTGCTTCTGCTGACAAAGCAACAGTGTCCTTCCAATGACAGTTTATGATACATATGCAAAAAATGATGAATGATTGCGCTCCCTGAAGCAGCTCAATCACACCAAATTGCATTTACAATGAAAAGCTCCAAAACATTCTTAAGACGTACTTCTCATAAGTCACACAGTACTACACAAAGTTTGATCTTAGCTTCATTTCAAAGGTATAAACAGGATGCTGAATCTGACCACAAGGTTTAGTCTAAGCTTTGTTCTTGAGCACTGTATGTCTAGAAACGAATATTGACATAAACTGAGCAACTATGCCATGCTGTTCTAAACTACAGTGCTGAGATGCAGGAAAATTTTTCCTTTCAACACTAATGCATAAAAATCACTGTATAAACTAAGCAGCAATGTCTACATGCAGCATTAAGAAAATAACTGCTCTTCTTGAGATACCTGCAGGTGAACAAAAAGTAGGCCAAATTCTATTTTAACAATATGTGCATAAGATGCATTATATGAAACAAGCAATAAATCAACAACCAGCAATGACAAAAAGTTGCTGATCTTCTACATGAACATAAAAGCTAACTGTAAGGAAAAATACAAAATTCAGAACTTAATTTGAGTTTCTTTAGCAATACTTACCATGACCCAGAGCACTAAATCTCAAGTTAGCGATCCCTAACTGCACCTTCCAAACAAAAATGTTTGTTCACAAACCCTGGTAAGGCCTCCTCCACGCATGTGCACACCCATGTGTCACCCCATCCGATCTACTCACTGGCCAATTCAAGCTGACTTTCTCAAGCCTGAAAAAAGACTGGTGGGATGTGATCAACACCAGAAGCGTGGGGACTTCCAGTGAGTGGCCAGGAGAGAAGGCTCGAACCCCACACACACACACCCACCCGTGAGGGCTGATGTGGACTGGTAGAAGAGCGCAATCTCCCCCTCCATCACATCCAACTGTCAATAGTCAGGGAACGTCTTACTAGCACATCCTCCCCCTTCCACTCCGAGAGCAGCTGGTGGGGCCTCACAGTAATGCACTTGCGAACCCTCATGGAGGCGGATTTAGTGCCATGGCCAAAGCCAAAGTGCACTGTCAGGGCTGGGAAGTGCGCCGCAGCTACAAAACCCAGCCACTGGTGCAAGACTGAAGGGATCCCTGTACAGCACCATGGGAGACACTGCGGGGAACCCCTCCCCACAAGTCCTGAGAACGTCATACCCCGAAGCTGTAGCACCACCAAAGGTCACAATTCAATGAAGTCTGTGCAGGACGCCAGGACACCCTAAACAGCCAAGTGATGTCAGCAGAACCCACCATGGACACCAGCAGGGTGACTATGCAGAGGACCAAGCAGAGGTGGCAGACAGGAAGACAGCGAGGCAGGGTCCACAGGAACAGTGGAAGGACAGGGAGACCACGTCACCCAGCATGTCCACAGGCAGGGTTGCCGAACCATCAGAAGACCCGACCCCTGGAAGCAGAGCGTGACCGAAGAGGAACGCGGGCAAAGCAGCGGTCCACAAATCTGTATAAAAATTTCAAAAGTGTCACAAGAAAACACTGGTATGAAGAACAGAAAACAGGACAGAGAAAAAAACGCATCCAATCCCGCACAGGTAACACACATACCGCTAATAGGCAATACAGTGTCACTGCGTTAACAACCAGTAAGGCCACAGCAAAAACCGAATAACAGTAAGAATGCAAAGCTGAAGTGAACAATCACGTAAGCAAAGCATCAAGAAGCCGGGTGGGCAGGTGCGGATCCTAACAAAACACATACACATAGACACTGATGTCACACATGGAGGCGACAGTGAGCAAGGACGATGCATGCAACTCACTGCATAACGCCATATAGCTTAAAACAACAAGCAAACAGAAGAAAAACAAGAAAAAGGAGAAACCTCACGTTCCTTGTCAGCTGTCAAAGCAGTGGAAGAGGTGTGTAGCAGTAGGAAAGACTAAGGTCAAAGACCACACCATGGGAACAGACAGAGAGACGTTCGACATCAGCCATGGTGCCTGAGAAAGTCAGCTTGAATTGGCCAGCGAGCAGATCGCATGGGGTGACACATGGGTGTGCGCATGTGCGAAGGGAGCCTCAACAGGGTTTGTGTACAAAAATTTGTGTTTGGAAAGTGCATCTAGGGATTGCTAACTTGAGAATTTAGCACTCTGGGTCATGGTACAGTATTGTGACAAGAAAAGAAACATTACATTCTCTTACCACGTCAGGGGCAATGTAGAAAGGATGTGCCACTCCCTCAGAATCCAACAGATGCTGAGGTGAAATGCTACTGTGCACAGGGCAAATGGAATCTTTTCCTTGCATGACATCCAGCATGCACCGCTCCACCATGTAGCAATAGATGATAGATTCACTGTTCTCACAGTTGTATATCAATGCCTGACCATCGGCGATGCTTCTTCTGTCAGGAGACATTTTAGAATCCAGTCAACTACAGTGGTGAAACTCACCCGTTGTCTGCTGACATTGACAGGTAAAATAAAAAAAAAGTTTCTTAACAAACCTTTAAACTCTCCTCCTGAGCATGTGAAGTGCCTACTTCATAATGTCATCCTCCACAACAATAGAAAACAACCACGCCTGGCTTACCTTGGCCAAACATCCCTCATCTCACTGGGATCTCTTGGACTGGCAGCAAGACCAGAACTGGCTCCTTGGGTCTCATCATGCCGCCTCACAGTGTCGTGCTGCTGCACGTTGAAAGGTGTGTAGATTTCAGGTGTCTCCATGTTGACAAAGAACCACGATTCTTCATCCTTTCTAGAGGATTTCTGTCGCTGAACCTGTGGTGGGAATCACACACAAAATAAATACAATAAGAATCTACTTGTTGGTTCATTTCTGTCGCTGAACCTGTGATGGGAATCACACACAAAATAAATACGATAAGAATCTACTTGTTGGTTCATTTCTGTCGCTGAACCTGTGGTGGGAATCACACACAAAATAAATACAATAAGAATCTACTTGTTGGTTCATCTCTGATCATTCAAGAAATCACCACTGGCACTTTCTCCAACTGCCTGTTATTTCTGAAGGATAAATATTCTGGGACTCTGCAACTTCAAAGATCTTGTTGACAACGACAAAGTACAATCTACTGGCTATAATTAACCTCTTGACCACCTAACCACCATATAATTAACTTCCTAACCACTATAGTTAACCTCCTGACTTCTCACAGTTAAAATTCTGTTAGCCAAAATCATTATGTTGATCACTATGGTCTATACTTGGTCAATCGCCATAGTGAATCAGCATACAGTAATCAAAACAGCCACTGTATGTTACCTCTTTGGCCAGACACTGTGGGCAGGGCACCACTCTTGTGACGAGGTACCTGCCATCGCAATTCTGGCTGAAGCGCAGTTCCCCCAACTCTGGAAACCAGTCTTGCAGGAGGTTGTCGATGTGCTCTACAACTTTTACCAGCAGCCTAGCTGTCGCCTGCTCCTCCCTCACCACTGTTGTCATGTTAGCCACATCAAGCCTCTGGAGAGTGGGACCATCCCGTGAGGAGACATGGAATCGCAGGACGTCCACAGGAAAAGTGATCTCTAGCATGCGGCTGTTGGTAATGTCCAGAAAGCACCATTCCTTATCAACACTGCACTTCAGCCGACACAGACTGTAGTTGCATATGTGTTCCTCCAAGTCGTTGGCATGAACTTCTCTCACACGCATCATCTGGACAGAATGACAAGACACATTTTAACATCTAACTTTACAAGTAGAATTAAAACCACACTTGCAGACTATGTTGCTTGCAGACTATGAGACTTAAAAAAAAATAATTGCTGTTCTCAAGTTCCTATCTGCGCTGGATGGTATTTCATGCTTAACCAACCACCTCAGTGGTCTAGTGATTAAGACATCAACTACCGAGATGGGAGTTCAGTAAATTAACTTTATCTAAGCAACACCATCCTGATATGCACACAGTTTGCAACTGGATGTTAAGCAATAAAGCACCCACCCTCATGCCTAACCTTTTTGCTGCTGGATTTTCCCTAAGCTTCTATCCTACTACTCATATTTTTTTAGAGAACACCTCATTCACGAGGGACATTTCTACATTAAATTAAGTATTTAAGTGTTCTTTCATTGTACATCACAGAAATTTTGCATACAGGTGAGATCTGTGGGTGTCTTCATTCTGCATGCAAAGAGAATATATCAGGTGTCATGTTTTCTGGGGAAAAAGTTAAAACAAGTCAGGATGGCGTCCTTTCTTACAGTCCTACAGTCTCATTGTTAAAGAATTTCTCTGCCTTCATTCAGCCCATAATGCTACTATTCCCTCCCAGAAATTAAATCTGACTTTCTTTTTAAACTAGGCCCGTCCTGATATGCACATAGTTTGCGGCTGGACGTTAAGCAACAATTCCCCCCCCCCCCTTTTTAAAATAGGGGTTCCAGACAAGATTAGAAGCAGCATGCGTTGCGTATCTGACAGCTCGCCAGGAGGTGTCCATATTAGAGGACCTGTCTCATCCGCACATTGTACCATTTCTGGGCCTAGCTTTACGGCCGCTTTCTCTGGTCCTGGGGCCTGATCCATATGGAGCACTGGATTCTGTGTTAAAGAGACTTCATGCCACGGGAACTTACCTGCCCCTTTTTGTCATATGACAAAAAGTTGAACAAACTCACAGAATCTGATTTTTTTTTTTGGTCCTACTTCAAGAGCAATATCAGGATTTGGCATTTTAAGCTACATGCAGGTTTTGATAAAACCAACATGTTTTTGTCTCACTTTCGGCAAAGAACGGAGACCAAAATCATACCCTTTAAGCTTGAAAATCTAACTGTGCATTTTTGATTCACATACCTAATAACAACTGGGTTTTGTTCCATTTCTTTTCTCAGAATTCATTTTCTTTTTCAAGGTGTACCATTGTAGTCACATTTCACTAACTTTCAGTTTTTATCCATCATTTCCTCAAATTGCAAACAAACTAAAATTTGACCGCAACAGATATAAATCAACACAAAGTGCAGCAGCAATGATCTCTTTACTAGATTAGAATCTCTGTTGAAAGCAAGGCTCTGAGCCACAATGCTGCTCTTTCTCAGTTGATTATGTAAACAACTGTACAAAGTTGAAGTCAAAAGAATAAAGGAATGAAGCGATCCGAGGATGAAGTTGATGACAGCAATGTCAAAGTTAAATGAAAGAATATTCCACAATCTTCCTTACCTCCACAAAGTTCTAGTTAATAAAAAAAATCACCCTGTTCACTCTTCTGACTTTACCAAAATCATCATCATAGTGTCGAAAATATGAAACAGCGTACCTCGAAGCCAAGATAGAACAGCTCAAGTCCTGTCTGCCAGCAGTGCCACTCAGGGTCGCGGTCCATCAGTCGGCGGACGTCCACACTTTTGTGAAGAAGTTCACTGGGAAGACAGAACAGCCCCTTGGCCAGCGGATATAAGGATGAATCCGCCAAGATCCGCACGATCAGTCTGGACCAGAATCCACTGGGAAAATAAGTCATGAAGTAGAGACGGCAAAACGAGAAGATGGGGTTGCTGTCGGGTTTGACGGCCAGCAGAAGCAGGCTACTGGACTCACAGCAGTTTCTTGGCTGCTGCACCTTGGTCAGCTCTCTGGCCACTTGCGATCCAGCATAGAATATGGAGGATCCAACATGCAGCTCCTCAGGTCCACTTTCAGCACGTGGACGAAATGGAGGGACAAAATCGATTTGCAGATCGCTCTTCCTGGAAGTCCTGGAAGAACAACTGTCTGGTCTGTTGCCTACAGCTGGTTTCTTCATTGGAATCTAAATTTTACAAGGGGTTCAAAATAAAGACATTAAAGACCCAGCTAACCAAGCCAGAAGCCACAAGGACAAAATCCAACAATTTTGTACTGATGCCTGAACAATTTCTAAACAAAAACATGAGTGGGATCCTGGCCACAGAAGCATACAATACTCTCTTCTTCATGCACAAGATTCAAATTTTGATTTAAAAGAGAATTTTTCTTTCAACCAAAAATCCACAGCCTTAATAACAGAAAAAAAGAAGGGGGAACAACAGGCAAAAAAAAGGGGTAGGGATGGGATCACAAAATTTGCCCAAAAACAAAAATATAAGTGACTACACACCTTTGTATCTTCTCGTCTTCCACTATTCAGGTCACAGAACTCTGGCAGCAGTGATGGTAGGAGAAGATGATCCTCGTCGTACTGAAGTGCAACCTCAAATTTTGCCAGCAGTGAGGTAAAGTACTGGTGAACACTTTCCGATCCAAACGTTGACTTCTTGAAAAGGAATTCTAGATGCCGGATCTCCATAACCCCTGTGGACAGTGAACCTCTACAGTAATGGATGCGAGAAATTTTGAGCCATGCATGCAGAGCCAACATGCAGTCCAGCAGTCTACCCAAGAAAATTGTTCTTTTTATTAACGTCTGGGTTCCCCAGTACAGAATACGTGCTACTATTCCTCAGGAATGAAAGCATCTCACCTTTTCTTGCAAAGTTGTTGATCTCACGAATTGTCACCACACGAGCCAGCTGGTCACACAGCCATTGAGGGTTCAGAAAATACAGGTCATGCAAGGCCACATCATCCCAGTGAAACAGTACACCTGTTGGGAAAGTCATCACCTCCATTTATTTTAAGCCTCTACCACAGCAAGCTCAACACAGTGAAACTGCAAATTTACTGGGCTAAAGGTCCGGCAGGCATAGAAAAAGTCTGAATAAATAATTCTTCGGTAGATATAAATCACGTCTGATTATTTTTTTTAACAGATATTGCTTCATGCAACTCACCATTCTCATGAAGAAACCTTGTCGCCTGCTCGAGTTCCTCCACATCTCTGAAAGTTGTGAACCCCTTTTCCATCATCTTGTCAGACACACATAGCCTGCACAACCAAAACACACTTTCTGCATAGACTTTTTACACTCTTTTTTTTACACACAGCGCAAACTTGAAATGTGTAGGTAGCAACAGGAATCCCAAGCACAGAAAGAAATAGCCAGACTTTAATACTGCACTTTTTTTTTTACCACAGTTCATATGCCTGGTAGTACTCAATGACTTAGGACACTATTTCTCAGTGCATTAGAAGTTTCGAGTAATTTAAAAGAAGCTTCCTGATCACATAGCCATGATCCCAAAACAAGGATTGTGTCTCATACTTATATCGCTAATCAAGTTTTTGTCTAAAGGCTGTGTTAGGAATTAAGTGTCCATTCTAGCCAAAAGCTTAACAATAAAAATCATCTGACTAAAAACAAACAAAAAAAATCCAAAACAAAACCAAAACACCATGAAACAAAGAGCTATGGTTTGAACTGGTCATATCAACAAACCAGGTCTTGCAAAAGTGCAAAGGTTTCTCACAAATATTTGGATCTGTTCAGCACGGGGTCCTTGAAGTCTCTGATACGCTCCACAGCAAGTTCTTGTACCACTGTCTGCAGCAGAAGGTATTTGCGTGGGATCTTCTGACCAAGCAGCTTTACTGTCCTAGACTCTGCATGCACCACAGAACAGCACAAACACCACCCCATTTAAGGATCTACGAAAGCAAAGTCAATTATTCAAGGCTCTCTTCTAGCGACCACGCATGATCCTTTTGTCAGCAAACATGAATCATATTTCTACACTTTTGTTGTTTTAAGGAAAATTTTGAAATCTGGAATGTTACTTGTGCAGTTACAGCTTTAATGTTCAAACTGAACACATTAATTACTAAATAATGGTGTGACAAACAGAAAATGGCACTTGTTTCTAGAAAATTCAATGAACAGAACATGATCCAAAAGATCTTAACACCCATCAGCTATTAAATTACTGTAGTCCAGTCAACTGCCATCTGGGGCAATGAATATTTATCATCAGCACAAACCTAAAATGTTGTAGATCTCCTGAATAATATTGCAGAAAATGAATAACAAATTCTGACAAACAGAACTGAATGAGGCAAGTACAGTCAGAGCAACGGGTGTGACGCAATGTTTGTAATACACAAGGGGGAAATCTGGCATGCTAAAGCTGTGTCTGAAGGTATAGCAGGGGGACTGACCCCAGGTGGGGTCAAGAGGTGAGCACCTTTGTAGGTTTGGTGATGTTCCCCTTTTCAGTAGTGGCTGCTATGGGATTAACGCCCTATGTGCTGAGTTGGGTAGTAGGGAAAGTCCATATTGTCATGGTATTTGGTGGAAGTAGAAGAAATGCTTAGCACAGGCACAAAGTCTGTCATGCATGAGGTAAACCTGCACTTACTTGGATGGCGCAGTTCAAACACGTTGCTCTTGATCATGTCCACAAGCTTCCCAATGTTCTCGCCTCTCTTGCAGCTGATGTTGACAGTGCCCAGGATGTTAGGCAAACCACACTTGTCTGGCTCCTTGCTGCTCAGGAACAACTTATCCACCAAGCCCACCATTGCCTCCTCGAAGTCAGGAGGAAAATTCCGACGTGTGGCACTGTCGCGCAAGACATCCAGATGTGTGCCAACAATGATGACAGGTGCACCTGGTGCTCGAGCCTACAAGATTGTTTTGCACTTATTTACCAAACATTCAGGTTTTTTTTTTAAAACTTCCAAGTAGCAATCATAATTTTCCACCAAATGTGCTTCACTCTGTGATGGATTATCAAATATTCAGGGTTTTTTTTTTAATCCCCTCCAAGTAACAGTCATAATTTTCCACCCAGTGTGCTTAACTTTGTGGCTGATGATCAAACACTCAAGGTTTTTTAACAATCTTCCAAGTAACAGTTATAATTTTTTTAACCTGATGGATTTAAGACTATCCCTACAATACAGTATCAATATATTAGGATATATATTTCACGGTATATTGTTAAGATTATCAAGTTGGGTTCTAAAACATCCCTACCATGGTTATATCTTTTTATTTCTGTGGTCTTGCAGCTTTGTGGCAAATCCCATTGCTACAACAAGGACTCTAAGATGCCAGTAAATAGAAAAGGAGAAAGCAGTAGGCATGTTGCACATGCTGTTTCTGAAAAGTAGAATTCTTTATGCTTTGAGGTGCCCATTGTTCTGACTGCAGAAATATGGCATGTTTTGAGAATCACAAAAAGCTCTTACCTGTATGTTAATTTTACCCGTATGTTAATTTTACCTGTATGTTGATCAGCCATTGATGGAGCCCATCCACACCACGTTCTCCATCTATCAACTTCCACATCACCAGGTACAGGGACCGTGGTGACAAAAAGTACTGGTGTGTGGCGTAGTATTCACGCTAAAAAAAAAAAAAGGCAAAAATTCTGCTCTCAGATTTTAAAAAATAAATGCTAAAAAAACGTATAAGGTACATGTGCACGGTTATTGTTTCAGAACTGCTACGACCAGACAACTCAGGCAAACTTAAGCCAGCCATGACTGCTGTCGCACAACAAGTGCTTCTTCCAAGGTTAAGCTGCATCATCTAAATAATTAATCATAAAAAACTAGTCAGGCTGTTGTGACATGCCCAAAGAAATAACAAAAAACATAATTAATTGTGCAATAGTGCATTTTTAAGTGTATCCCTTTCCTGACTATTTAGGCTACACTCTAGCAGGACATGAGGAGTGTTAAGTCCCCACAGCTGCAGGTCACCGGGTCCTAACGAATAAGATGGTATTCTCCGTTTAGTCTCATTCTGGCTATTCTACTTTGGTTGGTTCTGTTGGAGGGAAAAAGTGTGAGCTCGTTACTCAGAAGTTCTCCTAGCTCTCTCCTGTTGCCTTTGGCTTCCTTTTTATACTTTTCATCCAACTGTATTTTTATAGATGGTTTAATAGCTATTTTTCTCTCTTCCGCTGAAATGGGTACATTTATCTGGATGAGGTTTGTGGTCAGATTGTCTTTTATTGCTAGCTTAGCCACTGGTGATTTTCGGCACATAGACTCCTATTCCTGTGGTGTGAATGGTCGGGTCACGCAAGCTCTCTGTGTATATAGGAGAGTGGTCTTCATAGGTAGTGTTAAGTTTCTCTCTGAATTCTTTGAGTATTTTGATGAGCTGAGTTTCTTTGTTGTATTTGGTGAGATCCGTGTCGATCTGTGCTGGGTGTAGTGTCCAGGGAGGAATTTGTGGGCCTGTGCTTGGGTATGAACCTTCGATGTTAATGTCTGCCCCTGGTGTGTGTTCTATTTCCTGCATGTTTTTCTGCATGCTTGGTTTTTCTCTGAATGCAGCATCATGGTTATAAACAAGATAGTTTGTAAATGAAACCTTGGCACTCAAATGCACTGCATGCAAACTAAGTTTTCCCTCACCTGCCCACCAAAATCCCACGTTCTGAAAATAACAGAGCCCTTGTTGCCACAATCATATATGACCTCGTTGATGTCAATTCCAACTGTGGACAAAGTTGTTTGCCTGGGAACACTTGTCTCCTCATTGGATACTCTCTCACTCCAGTGCTGGAATTGGATGTAAAATGATGAAAAGTTTACACATTTAGCGTGATGCAGGGATTGTGTAAGATAATGATTTTTGCACCATATAAAGCATAAACACATATAAGGTTAACATGCTATACACTGAGTGTCAAGATGTTCCCTGTATGCCAAATTTTAGATTCCTCAGCATGTTCTTGAAACACTTCACGTAAAATTTCACATTTTCTATCATACATTGTGATAAATCATACCAGGGGAAAACCTTCACAGCATCTCTCAAAAAGTAAACCCTTGTCTATAAATGCTCACAGATCTTAGCTCCCTCACGGCAGATTCCCACATCTGGTATTAGGCCAAACAAGACAGGCTCCTTTAAACTCACTGTGGGTTTCATGTTGGCTTTTCCCTTCTTCCTCAACCACTGCAGCAGTGAAGTCTTGCCGATCTTATGACACCCAACTAGCATCAGATTTAAGCTGTTGTACTGGGTTGATCTGCATTAATAAAGATGGCAACATCATGGCGCAGAAAAAAACAATCAACAATCAACCTCAAGATATCCCTGTGGACAAAAACAATTAAGTTATCATTGAGCATACAACCCTTTCCTCAGCTTGGAAAAAAAATTTTCTTGGAATATTAAAAGGGAACATATGACTGCTGGTTGGAAATAAACCTAAGTTAACAAAAAAGAACTACATGAAACAGCACATTTGACAGGCTCGGGGAATTATCCCTTCATCGGGACAATTCAAACACAAACAGAATTACCTCCCTTGCAAGCCACCTTTTAATGTGAAGTCTTCCCTGTCTCAGCATTTTCTTCATAGGATGTACGACCTTATACCTCACTTCGTTTAGCAAAGTGCCTGTTTTTGTTTTTATCTGTCACTGTTTGTGACATCCTGATGACTGTCCACTGTCTGTGCCATTTCATAAAGCTTGGTGCAGTTCTTTTTTAACTGTTGGAATATTGTTCATAATGGAAAAGCTATATAACACTCATTGCACTTGATGGGAGGGAACTGTGGTTAACTTGTAGCTCAGGCATTACTGTTTATGAGGGTTGTTTCCTTTTGACCATGAAATGAGGTTTGTTTCGAGAAACATACGAGTTTTCACATGCACCCTCAGCTGACCAAAATGGTATATATGACAGTACATGAGGCAGGTTTTGTGCACAGTGGATTTCAATTACCTCATTGCTACTGGATTTTAGCTAACTTTGAGAAGATGCCAAAGACTAAGATAAAGATATTATTCAGCATTTGTTTACATTTAAAATCACTTTGTTTCTCGTCTGTAGCACTTATGGTTATTTCTTGGGATTTTTACACATGGCCTAAAACGTAAATCACACAGAACAACAGACAATTCAATAGGGTGGGCAGCCACAGAGTTATATAAGATCAAGTGCAGAATATTTCATAGCATTTGTTTACAACAGAAAAAAATTATGGCATAGCTTTTTAAAAATGGTTATAGCTAAGGGTAGTTTGCATGAGTCTACTTTACCAAAACATCTGGAATCCAGGGCCAAAGGAAATTTTCACTTCATAATAATTTTCCCCTTAACACATTAAGACTCTGCCATGTCTGTGCTTGCGGTAGAAATTTGCTACTGTGCAAATTGTACTGGAAAGTGGGTTGTGGAGACTGTTCTACAATTTTTAAACCGAAAGAGATTTATCGACAAGGGAGGTAAATGGTGTTTTCCAATAGAAGAATCATTTTTCCATAGAGTAACCTTGCTTAGACCACAAAAGAGGCCACTTTTTCGAATCTTTGTGGCCGGAACCGTGCTACCTAGTTAGTCCTGGGAAAATGGCCAGCCGCCATGGTCAACACAAACATAATTCTTTCACACAGAATCAGCAACAGAGAGATCTCAGGTAAGAAACACATTTTTATGCTTAAATCGTTCTTTAAAACTGCATTGGAATTATGTTTCTATCACTAATAATTTTCATCTTAAAACTTTTCAAAAATCATCAAACTGAATTAAAACAAAAGCAACAAGCCGACAACAAAAAACCTGACAACAACAAACAGGAGATTCTTGTAGGCTGGCTGTAGCATACATGTAGTGTTTTAGCTTCACTGCTCTTTAAAAAAGAAAAAAGCTTGTATAAATACTCACTCTTCCAGAACAGACAGCAAAAAGCCAAGGATATCTTTGACAGGATAGCGAGAGTTTTGTATAAAGTCTTGAATCACCCCATCCAGTGGGCACAGCTCAAGGTCCAGCTTCCACAGTTTAGATAAAAGGCCGAGCTTCGGTGGGAGCTGAAACAGACCACCATTGTAATCTTTTTGAGAGAATATTACAGATTGGCCATTCCAGCTACATGTACTCAACAGAACAAGCATTGAAATATTGGATTTTCCTGCTACCAGACCCTAGGACTGATTACATAGGTCGAAAAAAAAAGAAATAAATCTGCTAAATGTATCTACACATGGTTACATCAAGCATCAACTAAAAAAGTTTCGTCTCTTCAGCTATCTTAAGCTACAACTTCAGTGGCCAATGCCTGTGTATATGTGCTGCCCTACATGCCAGCTGGCATTCAGGGCAGTAAGTAAGCATGGCTGTGTGTCTGAGACAGAGAGAGAGAGAGAGCATTTGTGAATGTACAAACATATAAGAAAGTAAGAGAGAACTTTTGCAAAAAGAACAAAGAACATGCATGAAATTGAATAAATTCATATACAGTCTATCTTTCCATCTGCATCCAACCATGCACCACTATGTGATTTACTGTTTGTTTACTTGAACAGGTTAATGGATGTGTAGATGATAGAATGTTATAAATTTTATTCTGAAAATGTTCACAGGGTACCCAAGCTCAAGCCAAATCTTTATGATCAAATCCTTTTCTTGTGGAATAAACAAACACTTCATCAAGGGTACTGGAGCACAAGAAGATGCTGACCTCATGCAAGTTGCGATTTCCACGTAAGGAGAGGACCTTGAGATTTAGTTGTTCTCCAATGTCGGAAGTCAGGTTGTGTAGCAAGTTCATGCTAAGGTCCAGTTCTGACAGATTTGGGAAAAGCAGTCTGCTCTGTATAAACTCTGACTCCAGGCCAATAATCTGTAACCAGCACCAAAAACACAAAGAAACAGGTAGACCACAAATCAACTCAGGTCAGTTGGTGAGCAACCATTAGCTTGAATAAGGGTGGCTTATTATATCTGACCCAGTAATTTCTTAAAAATAAATGACAACAGACAAATGTCACTGTTTGATGTGAACTGGGTGAATATTATACAAGATAAACAGCTCCACAAGATGAGAAGGGAGACAGATGGGATTTGAGAACCTCGGGGTATGAAGGGGTCAAAGCAAGATTCAAGCCATCCAGACAAGCTCATATCGTGATGCTCACAATACTGATTTACAACACAAGGTGTCAACATCCTTCATTTTAAAAAAAAATCCTGAAAAATATGGATGACAAACCATTTGCAAAGGGTCACACATTCAATGTTTCTATTGATGATAGGCAGGGTGCATTAAAAACTAAAAATTTCTTACAGTCATCAAAGCAAGATGATAACCTACACTCTGTGTGTCAGCATTGGCCATCTGTCCATCTGCAGCACGAGTAAGCACAACCTTCACAAGCTTGTTGTAACCCAGGTTGAGCTTCTCAAGGCATGCCAGGCTGGTATGAGACCGATGGCCACAACCCACTGGCATCGTAAGACTGCTGTAGGACTCCCTGCGGATGACTGACGGTGAGACACGACTACTTGGAGAGGAGCTGCTGGTACTTATGGAGGTCGTGTGAGGACTGAATGTTGTTCTTTGACAAATAAATAAAGAGAGAAAAAAAGAGGTAAAACCACTTAAAGGTCACCCCACTCCCCACCCACCCCCAAAAAATGGATGTTATTCACAGAAAAATATTAACTCTTTAAATGTGAGTGAATAACAGCGTTCTACTTGTAAGATATATTCTTCTTGCATGCGCCAAAAGAAAAAAATCTGTACTGTGACAAGAGTAAGCACATGGTTATTGTTATACTGTCAAGATGACAACCACAGCCAATGGAACAAATGGGGACATGTGCTTATTAGTGATATTTTATGTGTTAATGTGATACCATGAGATTTCTCTGTGCCAATGCAAGACTCCCTACATTTAAACACCCGTATCCTAAGAATGGAAGGTGATCATTTCCTTAGATTTTTTAGAATCATTACACTGACCTAAATCCAGTTATTTGAACAACACCCTATACACAGATATGCCTTTAATAGGAAAGGATTGTTACATGCAAAGTATTGTCAATTTGAACTTTAGTCAACTGGCTTTTTTCTTTAGGTTTCTATCCCCTGCTACTGATTTATTTTGGAAACACAAAAGTGGGTGCAAAATATGAGCTGCAACAAAGTTCTTTAATATTCCAGAAGTTGGATACCCTTAAACTAAGGAATATATCCTCTTTTATCCCTCAACGCTAAACACGGAAAAGATGATGAGGGACATTTACAATAAACTGTAAACATCCTACCACAAGACAGATTAATAAAGAACAAATGAGGACCGAGCGCTTAAATTATTGAAAGATAACTCCAACAAAGGTACTGGCAGCGCTCAACATAGCCGTATGCAGATGCATGTGACCAAGGGAGCTTACCGTACCCAAACACATAGCAAACAGATCTGCAGATCTGCCAAGTTCCTTTCTTTCGGCCCTCTCTTTGCTAGGTGTTTGGGTACGGTAAGCTCCCTTGGTCACATGCGTCTGCATATGGCTATGCTGAGCGCTGCCAGTACCTTTGTTGGAGTTATCACAAGACAGCGAGTCAAAGCAATAGCATACCTATTGTGTTAATAAATACATCCTAGAAAATATCGTATATCTCTGCTATACTGCAACATGGTCAGCATGGTACAGTTTCCAGTGCAGACAATGGATTAAAAGAACAACAGTAAAAGTTGGAAAGGTAGCTATCATTTCAGATCCACTCACAATCTGGATGATAAAAGACAAGCTGCGTCTCGCTGCATCTCCAGTGGATCACTCCAAGGCTGTAAAGTATTCAGATTGCATCGTAAGAGACTGAGCTCTGTCAAGCCAACTGGCAAATCAGCAATGCAGGGAACACTCTCCAACTGATTGTCGGACAAGTCCAGCACTTCGAGGTTCTGAGCATAACAGGGCAGACAGGTGGGAAAGGAGGTGAACTTGTTTTTGCTGAGAATCAGTTGCTTGAGTCCTCCTTGGCCACCAGCACCTTTCCATGGGTCTTTATCAACAACCTGAAAGTGAATTACAAATGTATGCAAGCACCAATACACATATGCATGAATGTGCATGCATGTAGGTACATGTACGTGCACACACACACACACAAATACACAATTAACAGACACAGTAGGACATTAGGCAAATATTTTCAAGTGGAATAAACAGTTCTCCTGTAGTTGTAAGGAAAGTTTCCGTCTTCATTTCACTTGAAATACAGATTTCTTGGCTTTTACTTAGACCAACGGAATCTTTTAACATATAATTTAGAAAAATAGAAGCTAGTTGAATTTACTTATTGGTGAAAAACTTATGACAAACTATATAAATCACACTTAATGTAGAGTAAGTTGGGCAACCCTGTACCATTGAGACACAAAGCTTCACACTGACTTAAACACCTAAATCCTTCAAACTGTACTCTCCAGTTAAATATCATGCATACTTACTTGCGACATACAACACATAGATATTTGTATAATATGATATCAAGAAAGAAATTTTGCCCTTATTGATATCCATCTCCATAGCAGTAAGCAAGCATACCTTGCAAAAAATACTGAGTAAGAGGCTAGCTATGCAGATCTTCCCTCACTAAACTCATCACCCTTATGAAGGGTGGATGCCAACACAAAAGTGAAACATTTCATTCCAAAGCTTCCTAGGCCAGTGAACTGATCTTCACTCACCTTGATACTGCTGCTCCATTTGTTAATATGGCTGACTTCATTGCTGCTAATGTTGCCCGGAGTTCCCAGCACCAAATCCCCACTCTCGCTGCTGAGGTCAAGAACACTCATAGTCAGATCCACCTCAGAGCTGCTGACAGAGCCTGAAAAAGCAGCCTCTTCTCTTCGATGAAACCCAGGTCGACTAATAAAGTCTACAGATGTTTTATTTATGGGCTGCAACATCTGGCGTGAGATGGCTGGATCTCTGCACAGCTGGGGCAATCGGGTCAACTCATTTTTGGTCAGGATGAGAGTGACCAAAGATGTGGCCAACCAAACTTCAGGCGGCAACTCTCTGATTGAGTTGTATGACACATCAAGGAACTTGAGGGCAGGCAGTCTGAAAAGATAGGCTGGCAGACAGGTCAGTCTATTTTGAGACAGATGGACTTCCTCCAGAGATGAGCTAAGAGGTGCTGTGAAATAATTGTCTTCTTCCTCCCGGATTTCTCTGATCTGATTTTTTGACGCATCAATGACCACAATAGATCGCAGCATGAAGAGACATACAGGGAAGGACTGGAAACTGTTGCCTGAAATGTCAATTTTTGTGATGGCACACAATGCTACATCCTGACGCAAAAGGTTCAGAGCTGGATTGACACGGATGCTGGCCTGGGCAAGACATGACGAATCCAAATCGTGCAGTGTGCCCAGTCTTTGCCAGTGGACAGCCACAGGGGAGACGGCAAGCTTGGGCCTCAGCTCTGGCTCACTGGAACCAACATGCTGCAGAGTCTCAGGCCCACCAGCTCCCCCCTGCCCTGTCAGCCTCCGCATTTCTGTCTTGTCAATTGCATGCAATGGATCCCGTGCAGCTTTGAACTGGAGCAAGAGATTGACAACGTTATGGTCTTGTGACATAAAGGCTCCCAACAGGACTTTGTTGTCCACGTCCTCAGCTCTGTGCTGCAGCAACAGCTCTATGATCTGAAGGTCAAGATGTTGGTAAGCATACATGATTGGGGTCAGAGTCATGTCACCAGAGACCACGGGCTGCTGAGGGTCAGCACCACTCCGAAGCAACAATTTGACAACATCAGGGTGATGCTTCTTAATGGCATAGTGCAGAGGGGCAAGTCCTTCATTGGATGTTACATTCAAAACTGTCACAGAGGCGGGAAAACATTTGTTCAGAACCATAACCTATCACAAGCACTCCACAAAACACTCTCTCCTCCCTCCTCCAAAAAACACCCCAAAACAAAAACAAAACCTAGTGCTAAAAGATGTTAACACTAGTTGCTATCCTTAACAGGCTAAAGGATCACACTTTTAACAAATTTGTTTTGTTCAGTATAAATTTTGCATGCCTTTTTTTATGTACTCACACATAAACTAATAAACTGCTTAACTCATTCCCGACATGGTGTAAGCAAAGAAGCATCTAATAAAGAGGGTGCACTGTACACAAACAAGTAGGTCAAAATTGAAGCCAAAATCAGGTAGCGCCTCTAGCGGCCAGCCTGTGGCACTTTGTATGGGAGGTAATCCAGTATTGTTTGGCCTAGCTATCAGAAACTCTTAGATTATACAGTCTTTGACAAGCTGAACCAAAGTCTTATTCCTAGAACATCTTCATTATTTATTTTTAAATGCAGTATTTCAAAAGAATGAAAACAATTACAACTATAATTAAAGCAAATCATATACAGTATGAAGTTAACACATCGGGATCTAACTTCTAAGCTTGTGCAGCTAGTCCCTCTCTCTCTCTCTCACACACACACACACACACTGACACCCACACAATGAGCAAAGAAATGTGCTGTCATATGACTGAAATTATTAACACACGGTTTGAGAAAAAATATATGGGTATAAAACTGGATACCTACAAATCTGGGCCTCACACAAACCAACCATAGTCCATAGATCACATACTTTCCATGCTGCCATGTGTTTACAACAGACAATTTGTAACAAGTTGTGTGCACAAATTAGAGGCTCAAGCTTCCTCATCTCTGGCAAGGCAAAAAAAAAAGATAATTCTGTGTATTTCCTTGTCTGTTTGAACAGCTGATTGCCAAGCAGTAATTTGTGTGGTGCTCTGCTTAGCAAAAAATGTTTCATATGTGGAGTGATAGTAGATGCCATTTTTGCCACATTTTGCCACATTTGCTCACTGCATTGTGGTACTGCTGATCGTGGCCTTTGTCTTGTCCAGACTAGATTACTGCAACACCTTGCTTGCTGACTGTTCTCACTATATTATTACAAAACTGCAGAAGGTCCAAAACTCCGCTGCCAGACTTGTTCTCGAAGCTCGTAAACATGACCATGTCAAACCTCTTCTAAAGATTCTTTAATGGCTCCCTATTCAGCCATGCACCAACTATAAAATTTCAACCCAGATTTACAACTATTTCTCTGGCCATTCTCCAACAAATTTTTCCGATCTGCTCTCAGTTTACTCTCCATCCAAACAACTGTGATCATCCTTAGGTGATCGTCTGTTAGCTGTACCCTGCATACACACAAAGACATATGGCGAACGCACTTTCTCCTTCCATCCTTCGATGCCATGGAACTCACTGCCCTATCATCTGAGACTCACCAACACAGTCCAATCCTTCAAACATGCCCTCAAACCACACTTGTATATGAAGTATCTTGACGAGATCATGGAGTACAGAAATTGCACGAACAGTATTTCCCACACATGGAATCGTGGTCGTTAGGATTGGTCCGAACACTTTTTACAAATGTTTAAACTGAACCCGGTTGGCCAACAAGGGATGTGACTGGTGTTTTCTTATAGCGGAATCAATGCAGCATTGTACACAGAAATCACACTGGATGGATTCCAGGTAGGAATCATTTTATTCTTTTTCAATTTCTCTTTCGGCCTGCATTGGAATTATGTTTTTATCATTGATAGATTTTTTATAAGGTACATAGAGACCACAGGGGAGGTCATGGCGGAAGAAATCGAGTAGGCGCATACAGTGCATACAGTGACTATGTCTAACATCAAATAGTAAGGACTACTTAACAGTTTTTCAGTAAGAATGTATAATTATTTTGATGTTCAAAAACCGATCTTTCGAAATATGTAAAGTAGCTTACTACACTTGCGGTAGTTTTCAAGCAGCATTTATTTCAAACACGCCGAAATCTGTGTCCCCACTGCAATTGCAATGGAGTAACAGTCTGAAAACCTACGATGTCATTGAGTTAACACACTAGCTGTGAACCTACGGCAATGGTGAGGAAAAGCCAAAATTGCAAGCAAACAGTTTCCCATGCTCTCTAGATGACAGACAACAAGAGAGCTGGCTGTGCCATACTTTCTAGGATAGTAGGGATAACAGTACACCCTACATGTTTGTAACCTATGGTGAATACAGAATACGTTGTGCCACACCTTCCAAGATAGCACGGATAACACTATACACTACATTTCCAATGGTGAATACAGAATACTTTTCTAACCAACAGTGAAAATAAAACTACCATTTCTAAGATGAGTAACTGGGATTTTGCTTACATCATGAGAAAATCAACTTAATTAGCACTTCTCCCCGACTCCCTTACCCTCATAATAACAACAGCAAAAAAAAAAAGCTGTTACCTGCTGGGTGCACAAACAATTGTCCATCTCTTTCATGTACTGAGGACAACGACTGACCACCAGAGGCTGTCAGTTCCTGGTTGCCCATACTGTGCGTGCTTGATTCGCGCAGAGTGTGACTGCTGCAGTTTGGGGCTGAATCCCTGGATCCAGACTCTGAGACCCATGATTGCTGACGACTGCATGGCTCTAAGCTTGGTTTGCAAGAAGCATCTTCACTCAGCTGCACACCAGCACTAGCAGATGCACCATCACACACAACTTCCACCACAAAGTCTAGCAGCAATTTCACATTTTCAAGAAGTCCATGTTCGCAGGCAATGTGCAAAGCCATTTTTCCTGAGGAATCCTGAGCATTGATATCAAAACCTGAAACAAGTACAAGAGGAAGTGTGTGTGTGAGAGAGAGAGAGAGAGAGTGAGTGGGGGGATGGAGGCAGAGTGAGAATAGTGATTCTATGATTCTATTTTTTTTAAATCATCTATAACATTCAAAATTCAGAATGGTTGCTCCTGTATGATGCCTATGGACAAAAAAATCCCACTATTTGCAACAGACCATAATTTAGTTTTCTACAGACACCGAACATTTTTACAGACATAGACCTTCACTAAAATCTTGAGGAGAAGATTGGTAGAGAGAGATTCTTCCCTGAATTTCATGAAGTCTTAAAGGCATACATTGTGTTAACAATTTAACTGTTGAATTGTTTACATTTGTTTTCAAGCAACTTTGGTTGAGCTATCTAAACCTTGCATTATGGACTAGCACTGCATATGATGACAGGTTTTGGGGGCATACAGCTCTAGGAATATGATAAGGGAGGGGTTACAATATGTATTTTAAAGGGAGTCTAACCACCTCAGTACAAAGTTTTGCTGTTCGATAGCGAGTTGCCTATACTTCACTAAAAACGTATCACTCTAACCAAAGCCCTCCTGCTACTACTAATCGATGTCAAAGATGCTTCAGATGCTCTTTGCCGAAGATCGCCGATCGACGTGACAGAATAGCACGAGCTCGCGGGATTCCGGAAGTGACGGCTTCATACCAATAAAGAACAGAGGTGGGAAGGAATAAGCACTATGATTCTTGCAGTTCCAGTGATGAAAAAATCGAAAATAAAATAGCATTTAGGCACATCAAAGTGCAGCCTTACCAATCTGAACCGCTGTCAGATTGCAGTTGGCTTCAGCTGTGGAACTGCCTGACAGTGTGGCTGATTGCTCCTACGTAACCCCGAATAGCCACGAGAAGCCACCAATAGCCATGGTTTTAGGTCTAAATATAAGGTTTTAAAGGTAGATCAAATATCAGAAAGCTCTTTCTGAATTATTTGATGCATAATATGACAAAAATTGACATTTGTGTAAGTACATTTTAAAGATTTGTGTCAGTACTGTTATCATCTGCTCGTCTGCCGTGTATCACTCCATTTCGAAACCCCGAATAGCCACAATTCAACTGTAATACCACATATTAGAAGACCATCGTCATACCACACACCACTGCAAAAGAAATTTGCTGCTGTAGCTGTCGTATCGGATGGGGTGTTCCTGAGACTTTTTACAAAGTGGTTCGTCGACAAGGGATGTAACTGGTGTTTTTTTTAATATAGAAATCATTTTTTCTATCGAGTTCCTTCCCTTAGACCACACAATACACGACTGTGATCTGGAAATCCCATTTGGTAGTTTGTGAGACGATTGTGCTGCCATTTTGCTGCATTCACTTGGATACATCTTTCAATGCAGCGTTTTACACAGAATTCACACTGAATGGATTTCATGTAAGAATCATTTTATAGCTTTTAAATTTTTCTTTCAGCCTGCGTTGGAATTATGTTTTTATCAGTGATAGATTTTTTGTACATTTTTTATAAAAAACACAGAGACCACAGGGGACGTCATGGAGGAAAATCCTATGATGGCTTTGAGTTAACTCTTTGTACTCACATTGAAACATCAGTTGTGACAGTCTGAATACTCTTAACAGCACATAGAAACGTATGTTGCGACGGTTTTCAAAAAATCCTGCACATGTTCTTAACAGTGTAAGCGAACTAAACCTGGTATCATTGGAAAGCTCTATCAATGGTTGTATCCCCTACACTGTATAAACGAGTTTTTAAAATTTAAGATTCGGCTTGCTGATAGCTGTCACTGAGCACCTGCTTACCGTGACAGTTACGTAACTCACAAGTGGCTGCCAGATGGAAGAGAAAATTTTTAATCAAATCAAGTTTGGTAGAAAAAAGATATTTTAAATATAATTTAGGCTACAAGTTCAGAAAAAATATTAAATCTTGAATTATATTCAAGGTCAGAAAGTGATAATAATATACAGTTAGGAGAAGTTGAAAGGAGGCAAGCAAAGACATGAAGAAATTTTTAGACTTTTTTTAATTTCGAGCAGACCATAGCATTTGACACCAAATGCTAAGTAATATTTAAACTTTTCTTTAAGAATTTTAAAGTCCAAGAATTGACCTATCCAAATAAACAATGTATACTGCTGCGTCAGTTCATTAGCTGTATTTTTTTGAAACATGCCAGGATCTGTGTGCTGTCAACTTCACACATAAATCTATGCCATGTGAGTGCAAAAAGTTTTGTTTACGGTTGGTTTGGGAAGGAGAGGGTGGGGAATTACAGACAATGACAGGCTTTATAATCCTGTCTCCATATGCATACTCATGTCCCTAATTCATTATCGAATTAGTCTTTACACTTCCAATACTAATGCTGATAAATTCTGGTACTGTTCCATGACACCCCCATTACAAAGAACATTGAGCCCATGCATCAAAACAGATCTTGAATGGATCTGCTCACATAAATGCCACTTCTACAATATGTCATTTCACTGAAATGGTTAGTCATGTCACGATGTTGCAATACGTCTCCAATTTATTTCTCCTTTGTTATGTGACTCCCTTTATATGAAGTACATCTTTTTAATATCCAATTTGATATTCTAGTACCTCAAAACAAGAAACGATCAGCAGGTTGTGACATAGGGCTTCTGATCTGGGTCTTTACCTGCTTTATAGCGATAACCAGAAGGCATGTGCTGGAATGTCTGTTGCAGAAGGAGAGGGTAGGGATGATTCAGTAGGCACTTGACTATCTCCTTATTTCTGTTGGCAGCAGCTATGTGCAGAGGAAGGCGATGTTCAACCGACCTTGCCATAGCCAAGTCTGGGTATTTCTGCAAGGAGAAGGGGAAAAAACTCTTTCACATTTGATAGTGAAGAAATCAGTCTGCAGGCATAAGTCAGGTGTGTTTATTCATCAAAGACAGCCAAAATCTACAAACTGATCAGCTAGAAAAAGAACTTTCTGATCTGAAGATGACTAGAGAGGAACAAAGCATAAGATCCACTCCTGCTGACATTGTAATCGTGCCAGTGGTCAAGCACTTACCTGCCCTACATTCTCAAGTGATTCGTTTGTCTTCACTTACAGTCAAAAGAAGCTGTACAACAGCCAAGTCACCAGCATCACAGGCAAAGTGGATGGGGGACAGACCGCTTCCCCGCTGGCACACTGGTGCTGCCCCATTGTTCAGCAAAAGCTGCACAAGTTCGAGGCTGCCTGCTCTGCTAGCACTAACCAAAGAAATGAAATGGTAATTACGTGCACTTTAAAGAACTTACAAAAATGATACAGAGAAAACGGCTGAAAGTCTGTGTCTTCTTTAGTATGATTAAGTATGATTTTTATTTTCTTCAAAGCCAAGTAGTAAGAAACTGTCATCATTCTACCTAAGTCACCATTCTACCTAAGTCACCATTCTACCTAAGTCATCATTCTACCTAAGTCACCATTCTACCTAAGACATCATTCTAGCTAAGTCACCATTCTACCTAAGTCACCATTCTACCTAAGTCACCATTCTAGCTAAGTCATCATTCTATCTAAGTCACCATTCTACCTAAGTCATCATTCTACCTAAGTCACCATTCTACCTAAGTCACCATTCTAGCTAAGTCACCATTCTACCTAAGTCACCATTCTACCTAAGTCACCATTCTACCTAAGTCATCATTCTACCTAAGTC
>SMGT01004408.1:145319-166111 GCA_004794575.1 Lanistes nyassanus | reverse complement strand
ACCATTCTAGCTAAGTCACCATTCTACCTAAGTCACCATTCTACCTAAGTCACCATTCTAGCTAAGTCACCATTCTACCTAAGTCATCATTCTACCTAAGTCACCATTCTAGCTAAGTCACCATTCTAGCTAAGTCACCATTCTAGCTGTCACTATTCTTACAATCAAACATTTCAGAACTTTTAACTGAAAGGCATTAAAGGTTAGATGCCACTGCATGCCAAAACACACCCACACAGGTACAAGTTTGCCAGCACAAATGTACATCTAACATTCGCAAAAAGCACGACTGCAGAGTGGTTGAGAACTTTTTTTAATCCATAAATAAATAAAATAAACAAAAAGAATAGATAAAAACAAAGAAATAGTCTCAGACACATGCACACTGACATGCACCCAAAACTCACCTGCAGAGTGGTGGAAGGTCATGGTCAGGAATCGTATTCAAGACCTGCATTTTGTTAGTGGTGCATTCTGCCAACAGTTCCTCAACAGCCTCAATGTTGCTGGTGCTACAGGCTGTGCAAAGACCTGCACAGAAAAGTGTCTTAGAAAATGCTGGGTTTTTTTAAAAAAAGGAATAGTAGATTTGCAAAGCATCCTTTCAATAAAATTATACAATAACCAGAAGCAAGTAATCAAAATGATTTTAGATCTTCAAAGACCATTTACGTTCTCTTCATTGTAGTAGGATGATATTCTGATAAATTCTTCTCCCAGCAAGTTAGAATATAAAACACTTGCAATTTATGTACACCCTTTTTTTTATACACGTACACCTATTGTTAGTGATGATAAATCTCCATCCCACCAAATTAAAAAGACTTTATACTGAGTAAATGGCATAGTACAGTACTATGCCCTGTTAAGTATGTTTACCATTTAAGAGATCAGGAAAACAGGTTTATGTTTGTTAGCAGCCATTTTTTCTCTATTTTAATTACTGTAAAGCCAAATGATTCCAAGTATGTCATATGAGAGATAACCATGTTAGTTTTAAATATTTTACATTATTTTCTTGCCTGTTTGAAACAATTGTTACGTACATGAAAGTATGAAAAGAGGTTGAGAAAAACATAAATAAATACAGTTAACAGCAACGAGCCATATCTGCATTATTATCATAAACTGAAAGATGTCTTTATCCAACGGGGAAAAAACCCACAAAATGTCTGCAGCTATAATCAAGAAGGAAGTAGTGTAGAGTTAAGTTTCTCATAAAACTGTCTTGTACGATGCTACTAAATCTCTATCTGGAAAAAAGTCTGATCAGACTTACGTGTTGAATATGTTTTCATGATGTCAGCTCTTTTTTCTGAAAATAATTGTTTTACATGTTAAATAAAAGATATTAATGCATGAACATGTGCGAAACACTTTCTCTCACTCACACACAAACAGACATGCATACAATGATACATGCATCACCCATCCACAACACACACATGTAACTGAGACAGAAAGGGAAAATACTACATTACCATGATACAAGGGGGTGGGGGGAAATTCCCATTTTCTGAGCAACAGAAGAGCAAAATCTGGCATTCTTTAGACAACGACATCCAGAAATAGAGGAACAAAGGCCAATTGTAAACCTTGTTCAGCTGCAAGCAAGGCAGAGGCATTCACGTTGCCAATAACCCGTGCAAGCGACAACGGGGTTTGTCCAGACTCGTCTGCAGATGTCAAATTGGCCCCAAACTGCAGCAGCAGCCTCACAGCTTCCTGTTTGCCATCAAGCACAGCCAGATGCAGGGGTGTCTAGAAAGGCAAAGTGCAAACAGCATAAAGACCAGACAAATGAATATACAAAGAGCTGTCATCGCTGTCTCCCTCTCATGCATTATTATTTGTTTGTATCTGTTGCTTACGAAAATATTTTAAAACTACCACGCTAATACATGCTGAAATAAGCAACCAGGCACGCTTTCTTTAAATCTGATTGATACTGTAATTAACGGAAAAAAACTGAATTGAAAAAAAGCATTACCAAATCTCTCTGTTTCTCTCTCCCTCAAGGTAGTTCTATTTGTTGAACCAGGCTATTGTACTATTACTATTGTACTAGAATACCTCAGTATAAGTTAACAGTACACACCCCATTCCCCATTTTTATTCTAGCAAGAGGACCATGAAGTTCATACGCATGCATCTATTATAATGATATGTTTATGTAGATTCTGCTACTTTTTAAAGCATCTTGTTATAAAGAAACTACACCATAGCCTGCAAACACATAAGCATGTGCAAAATAGCTTTACCATAATCTGACACCTAGGGCCTGCTCCAATGTCAGGATCAGCTGGAGACATAGGTAAGTACAATTCTGAGTAATGGAAATACTGCCTGCGTATTTATACAGATGTGACAAGACAACTGCTTGTTTTTCTCACTTTCACTTGAACCTTAACCAAGAGATTCACTGAAAGACCAGAGCATCCAAAAACTATAATCCCCTTCTCTGATGCTTTAAAAGGTTCAAATGACACACTGAAATGTTCAGACGACACATTTTTACTGGACCAGTGGATAGAGCGCTGTTTATGTGCTGTAGTAAAACATGACTCTTATTACATTATACGGGTACCAGCACTGTCTTATCCAGTTACAGAAATTAACACTACGATATCTTAATGAGAACATATAACATATTTACCTCCTTTTTCCAGCAGAAGTCTAAGACACTTGAGGCTGTTGTTAGAAACAGCAGTGTATATGGCTGTGCGGCCACAAGAATCACAGGAGTTGATGTTGTCAAGTTCCTCTCCCACCAGCAGACAGGACAAGAAATCCACATTGTCATACAGCACAGCCTGCTGCAGCATTTGCCCAGGCCAGCCATCGTGGATGACATCATTATCCGTTACACCCTCATCCATTACTACATCAGGCTACGGTGCTCCTGTTAACATTTGCCAACACGATACCAGGATCTTCTCATTACAATGTTGAATGATGCTCCACAGTTTAATTTTGTTTTAATTACTACAGTATTAGTATTGAGGATGAAGATGGGGAAGGAGATGCCTGAGTGGTTAGAGTACAGGTCTCCAAACCCGAAAGCCGCTGGTTCAATACCCATGCATTGCGGCATATTTCCCCTATTTCCCCCTGTTCACTCAGCTGCCAATGGGTACCTGACCAGTGGGTTATGGAAGGTGAGGCAGTGGTGGAGAGGAAATAGGTACAGCCTTCATGATGCTGGCCGACAGAACAATGGTGGTCTCATGCATCCAGCTCCCCTACGATCTTAAGCTGATGGAACATACTTTACCTTTTATTAGCATTGACTGTGGCAGTACAAGCAGCATCAGCATAGTACATTATACTGGGTTTTTTTTTCTCTTACCATCCATTTTGAAAACACATCTTGGATTTTTAAAATGTTCCGGTTAGGTGAAGTGAAAAATCATAGTTTAGCCCATTTTAGCAATTTCCTGGGACAAATATGGGCCCTCAGTAATGGTAGGCAACTCTGCAAAACCAACTGTAATTGCTAACAAATGACTCAATGCTGGCTAACACACATACATGTTTTATCATTCAGTCATTTTTCACCAAAAAACTTCCCTGCAAACTACAAAGTTATCTTTTGGTTTTATAATAAAGAAATATATAAAACAGGTTATCAAATAGCAAAAATACATTTTTTCAAAACTTTAACTTGTTAACATAAGTGGTCATTTCTTGTGCACACCTTTTAATAATAATACAAAATATTTGTATAGTGCTCTATCTCCCAACTGAGCACAGTGCTGTACAGCTACTAGATTGCCAGTTTTTAAGTCTTAGGTGTAACTCGGCTGGGACACAAACCACTGATTTTCTGCTTTAGTAATGGATTCCTTAACTGTTAAATCACCAAGGCAGTCTTCAGATTTCTTTTCCATATAAAGAATGATGATTGTGTGTTATTTGTCAAGTTATCAGAAACCTTGCTCATAAATGCTATATTTGTACATGTTACACCGAGCAGCATGTGGCAATGCAGTAACAGGTGGTCACCAAGACTGTGACAGGTGTGGGACAGTGACAGTTGTTAGAACATTCTTCTCCAGACCTGGGTGGCCAGAGTTCAAATCCCGCACGACCCACACTGGCGCTTCACTAGGGGTAACCATAAAGGAATTTCTCAGCATTGAGATTGATACAGACATTATTATTATTATTATTATTATTATTATTATTATTATTATTATTATTATTATTATTATTATTCTGATCTTGTGTCTGGTAAATATTCTTAATCTCTGCATGTGACATATGTTAAATGGATCACAATTGGGGTACTTTCCAGCCACTATGGCTTTCTTCCCTTGCATCTCCCCCCAACACCTTCATCCCACACACTCTCCAACCCTTCCCATGACATAATCTTCACTGCTAATACCTTATGACACAACTATACAATGTCAACACTACACAATGAATGCACATTTTTGGGCATTTCATGTATTTGTTCTCAACATAAATAATCTGGACTTCAATACCGTTATAATCCTGATTATGAATAATTCCATGTACTACTTTTAACTACCTGTGTCTCTTTTCTACTCCCCCTTCACATTCTCTGTGTATAGGTATGTATAAGCATATATATATATATGGGGAAATATGAGGGTGCATGCATTATTTTGAAGAGTTGCGTTTACGTTAGTAATTGTCACAAGATACAAACAAAATCTTAAAAAGAAAACCTGCCAAACAACCACATATACGAAGACTGTGCCTGGAACGGACAGTGCTCAAAATATGAGACTTTTATCAAAGGAAAACTAAACACTTTTCTGCTTCAGATATAGATCTAATCAGAGTAATTTTTGTATGGGGGAGGAGCATGGGAAATCTGTAGTACTTGCTTTTTTTAATTGATTTGAACTATCGATTACACATCAATCGAAATTGACAGCTTACCTGGAAGTTACATATGAAATTGTTGAATTCTGGCCCTGGATGGGCAGTCCACGTACTTTTCCGTAACTATTGTAACTTTCTCTTCTGCAAACATAAAATCGTTTGATTTGGTACAGATGTTTCACTATCTTTGAAGTATATAAATATAACACAAATTTTGTAATTATTCTTCGCTGGTCTCTGGTGTTTCACTCAGTCAGTGTGTCAATCTCAATCTCAATGAATGTTTTGAGTCAATGAATTGATTTTATAGACTCTGTACCTACATTAATCTTTGCGTTCTTTATTTCTTACCCACGCCATCTGATCATCCAGTCACAGCACCTTTTAAAGATACATGACCAGGAATGTTCTAAATTATCGCAGAATTTAAGAAAAACTGTTACAGTTACTGTTTATAAGCGTCACAGGGTTTCCGGGGAAGTCGGGAGTTGTCCATGTTTTCCCTGTGACGAATTTACCTCCCTTACATCCCCTCCCCTCCCTGATACGTGATTGTCTCTCCTGGTGTAATGACTAATTTAAAGTTGTTGATACTAAGGTGTCATGTGATGTGTGTACCGGCCGAGCTGACCCCAAGCGTACATGATCTAATCTGAATTTTCCAGAGAAACATGTATACGACAATATCCTTTTTCGTAATGGGTTTTTCCGCCCCATATTATGAGATTTCAAACCGGGGAAAATAGATTAGGAAACATCCTTGTTTGATCCACTCGCAAAAGTTTGTAATAAAATTTATACTGCTGAACAAATTTTTGATTTGAACAAGATGCACCACGTTTGCGAAATCACCACTGGATGGAAGTACTTTAATTTCTTACTAGTCAAAAGAGTGAATGCACTCCAGAACGGCTCCATAAAATATATCAATTGATATCAATCCTCCGGCCCTGATCCCTTAAATTGAGTCAAGTATGTACACAAGATATCAAACGATCAAAATTTAAACACTAGACCACGATCACATACCCCTATAATTTTGTAACAATAGTGCGCATTTGGCCAGCCACAGCCCCTTCCTGCATGGCACCGCTCTTGGATCATGAACTGTCGATCCACATGCCACAGAGGGTATTATTGGTAGATATATGTTAAGGGTGGGGTTTAGAGTATATGCCATATGGCGACAATTATTACATAGGATTGGTTCTCTCAATTATTATACATATGGACCAGCACCTACAGTGGTTTCTTTTGTATAATAATGCACGCCTGGCCATCGTCTACTGTTTCCGGTTTCGTTCAGTATTAGCTATATAAAAGACTACACAAGAAGCCATGCTAAAAAGGCCACAGTGTGTGCAGGGGGAGGGGGGAGAAATGCTGGATTTATATTCCATAATCATTTCCTCATGCCATCGATCGCTATTCGCTAGCACAAGAATCAATCACTGATCGAGCGGTCATGTACAATGGTTTTCTCTCGATCGATCCCTCCCGCCACCCTACCCTCTCACGCGTACACACAGATCGAATGCGCGATCCTGCAGCATGGGTATATCCATATGAACAAAATCGATCACTATAAGTTATCAGTAAATTAGATATATATTTATGTTGGTATATGTCTTCTGGGTCGAACTATATATAACAACTAAAAACGTGCGCATGCCTGTGACGTGCGCGATCCCCGCAGGTATATGCATCGTACGACGTGATGCACACCTCTTGTTTTCCACTGCAGTACGTACGCTAGTAAAGAGAAGAGAAACAGGTGACTGCGGCCTGAGGTAATAAAGGTACAATTAACAAAGAGAACTTGGCCAAGCGATCGAGACTTAGGAAGTCGACGTTTCAGGGCATGGCCCCTTCTTCAGGACGGCACAAATATATACGAACAGATAACAGATAAAAATCACGGTATAGGAGTTACTTTTGAAAGGAGTACAGAATGTGATACAATTTAAAACAATTAAAATCACTGAGGTTTTCTTCCGAAAAGGTCAATTATATATTTGTTATTTGCTTTAAAAGGTAAATTTACAATGAATAACAATGGACTCTTGCATTACCTTTCTCGCGAGGTATTATGTGAAACTCGTGATCATGCATGCATGAAAAAGATGGACAGCAGATGATCAACATTCCTATATTTTGTCGCGATAAGCACAATAAACGAAAGAGTCGCCGACGGGCCCAGTTCTGCGTGGGGAGTGGGGTACGGGGGAGTGATCGAGATACGTGCTATTTCTTTCATTCTTTAAGTTAATTTAAATTCTTTCTTGCAATTACAGGGTTATGGGGTGCTGCACCCGGCCAACCATGCCATGTCTATATGACTAATAAAGCGCCTTTTTATTGGGTTGCACGAGCGTTCCATATAGTATCTCCCCTTCTGTTCATAAGAGCAATTGCACGCATAAGCCCAGTTCACTCTTTGTGTTTTTCTGGGAATTTTACTTATGAACAGGTGATACGATTTTTAACGCCCATGCAAACCCTGCTTGGTTACGAAAGGACTAAATTTCAGTCCCAGAAGGTTGCGAGGAGTGGGGTGGGGGGAATTGCATGGGATCATATATATATATATATAATCTCCCGGCTATTTCTGTCAAGAGCTGGGATGCCAAATGTTGTCAGTGGGAAAGAATGGTTTATGTTGCATTTTCACGAAGATAGATCTGTGTTTTGAACAGACTTGGCGCAACAGATGAATAGGGGCAAGGCGATAGGGTGGGATCGGGTAGAGGGGAGTAGTCCGGAGGAGGAATTAAGCGTCAAATGAAGCGTAACACGAGGCACAGTGTGACACCTGTATACAGCAGTTACTGCTAAACCAAGAAAGCGTACGTGTGATTGAACTGATTTTGTCAAATATGCTGCTACTGTTAATATTATATATAGTTTGAGTTGAAGTAATCGTTATTTTTCCCCCTCTAAAAAGTGGCGAGAAACTCAGCGCAGGGAGGTATCTGTAACAGCCAGCCAAAGTCGACCCCCCAAAATCCGTCTTTTCGTAAATACTTCTTTAGCTGAATTCATTAGTCATTTTCCTGTTTGTTTTCTTTTTATTCTTCTATATTCAGCAATATTAGTAGTAGCACTGAAGTAATATTTAAAAATATAGCTCCCACAGTTGACCTATTTAACCATCGCTAAACCCAGTGTTCTTTGTCATGTATGTCGCGTACGGTGTTGTTGTTGGCACGTTTAATACTGCCAGGAACAGGGGGGGATAGTGGTGTAGATTAAACACAGTTACATGTACACAGAGCTCGTCGAGTACACGAATAAGCTGGTAATAACCAAGGAAACCAAATGAAGCGTCTTTGATTTTTATGGCATAGGTCACAAGCGGCCTACGATTCGTCATCCTGATTTTTGGACTATTATTTGAACTGTTATTTTGACTGCGTTTCTTCACCAGTGCGGATTCTTCAGACGTCAGAACTGTTGTCATTTTGAAGATTGTTGTGTTAAGGTGTTTATTATGTCCAGCAGCTCACCAGCCCCACAGCCAGGTCCCTCAGGAAATCGCGGAACGTCCGTTGCCAGTTCGAGTCAGAATCGTGCGAGACCCAGCACACCTTCACTCGAAAAAGACACGAAAACTCCACCAAAAATGACGAAAAATCTAAGTACTAGTGCAAGAAGGTAAGTTAAACAATAGAAATTTGACTGAGGCGTTAGTTTAGAGTAATTTTTCAATCACACAGCTTTTGTACTAGAATATATCGAAAGATCTAGATCACCCGGATAACGCACGTTGCCTCGTACATCTACATACATGTATTCATTATCATTGTATGTGTACCCAAAATGATTTGCGTGCTTCTGTACTTCGTGTCCGATAGACATCGCACTGAAATTAAGTAAACCCCATTCAATAGTGTCTTTATAAGTCAAAGGAAAGTTTGAAAATTTGATTGTCTCTGGACCCTCACCTGCTGATGTATCTAGAAAAATTGTCGATAATCCGTTGTCGCAATTGTACATAAACGCCATATTGTCTGTAGTTTTGCTAGGTAATACTACTAAGTAACAAACTTATATACTATGCTGTAACTAAGGGACGCTGACTACCTCACATTAAGAACTATGTGATGAAATTGTTTTGCTGTTGCAGACTGCAGAGAGAACTAGCAGAGATAACACTGGAGCCACCTCCAAATTGCAGGTATTCCCTGCTTGATTTATAGAACCAAAAGCCTTTACTGGGCTGTAGAGCCTAGAACTAGCAAAGGTTGCCACTAATCAGTAAATCGATCATAGCAGCAAGCAAACAGAAAATTTGGCATGGGTAAAATCACAGAATTAAAAAAATGTGTAAAATGAATTACGACATATACATGTAGGTCTTCAGGCTGCTGTTTTCCTCAAATTCCCTCTCCAGTTCCCAGGCCTTCATATCTCTGTTGCATTACAGCAGGGGGAAATATGGAGGGAAAGGTGTGTGTGTGTGTGCATGCCAGAGAGAAAAAAAAAAGAGAACATGACATTTTTTTAGGAAACTGTAAACATTCAAAAAATAATTTACTTTTTAGTAAATTTGTGCTTTCTCGTGTGCTTTCAGTGCTGGTCCTAAAGGAGACAACTTGTATGAATGGGTGTCAACAATACTTGGACCAAAAGGTTCAGTTTATGAAGGAGGAGTCTTCTTCCTGGACATACATTTTTCACCAGATTATCCATTCAAACCTCCCAAGGTAGCTACAGATGCAACTATCAGTTCTGCTATTATTATGTGATAGGAACAGAGTCACCTACTTTTCCAGATCAGCAAATGAGCTTCTGTGCATTCATTTCCAACTTATTGGCAGAAGGTTCCCAGAAGGTTTCCCACAGACCAATTTTTTTAAACATCATAGTTAAAATGACACTAATTTTTTTGGGGGGTAAGGGTGATGGTGAGGGGTGAGGGAAGGGGGTCATCATTTGAGTTTTGTAGGTTCAGCAGTTTGCATCATGATGATGCATGGAGTGAATTCAGATGTCAGGAATGTGCATCATTTGTGCACAAGTGTATTATGGGACACCCTGCACACCATTCGAATGCACAGTCTTACTCAGCTGATCCTGCACCAGGAATTATATGATCAATCTTTTAGGTGAAACACAAAAATGGAAAGCCAAATTGTTAATATAAAGACTGAGAGCTGATAGTTGTCCCTAGGGTTGAGACTGTCTCCTGTCAGTATATGAAGTCACTGCCTTGCCTGGAAATCTGCATTTATAAATTTTGGCGAGAGAGAGAGAGAGAAAAAAACAGATTTGTGATGGCCATTGGTTTGGGGCATTTTTGGATCCAATTTGCCAGACTGCTTCACTTCCAGTTGTTCTCCAGTTGGTTGACCATGTGCACTTCTTGATGAAAGCCCACAATATAAAAAAAAGATTCTTCAGGTTCCTAGACTTATGTTTGATATCGTGTGTCTTTGAAAAGGTGAAGTTTTTAGGCCAAGGTGAGATCATGAAAGAAATCGATTCCCATATTAAACAGAGATGAAGATGGACATGGGTTGACAAGAAAGATGAACTGTGTTTTATTGATCTAGTCCCTAGACGATTACCAAAGCTACTGGTCTGAGGTTTTTCTTTGTTATGACCAGCAACATATTAATCGCAGAATAAGACAATGTTAATAACCCTTGCCAGAATGGTGTGATGTTTGCTTTGTCACATGTATTATTGTGTTAAAAAGGGCTTTAAACAGCCGGGCAACTGAAAAATTTAATTTGTGATTAATGGCTTTATTATCTCAGTAGGCGAAATTGTGATTTAAAGGCTAAAATCTTGGTAAGAATTTCAATGACACACTTTTGGCAGTGTCACCAGTGGCCTTTCGCTAGCAAGGGAAGACAGAATAAGTTTTTTTTTTAAATGAGAAATGTTAAACAGCTTGAAACAGTAACATAACAAATGCTGACAATTATTCTTAAGTGGGTCATGGTTGTCATGGGTAAACATCTCTTCAGCTAAAGAATCATTGCTCTCTAAAGCATATTTTTTGTTAAGAGTTTTTTCCTCTGCATATGCTAATGTACTGGCACTTTATTTAAGTTGTTATGCACTGAATTTGCTGCTGACAGGTGGTGTTTCGGACACGCATTTACCACTGCAACATCAACAGCCAGGGTGTGATTTGCCTGGATATTTTGAAAGATAACTGGAGTCCAGCACTGACCATATCCAAAGTGCTACTTTCTGTCTGTTCTCTTCTGACGGACTGCAACCCTCATGACCCCCTGGTGGGCAGCATTGCACAGCAGTATACAAGCAACAGGGAGGAGCATGATCGTATTGCTAGACAGTGGACCAAGCGATATGCCACATAAGCATAAATTGACATGAAACAGTTGGGGAGGAAAAAAGTGTGAGTGTGCATGCACACGTGCATGCGTATGGTTGTGTGTGATGTTCCAGGATGATCTTTGTGAATTTTAAAAAAATGCCTCTTAATGCAGAAGTTCCAGATTTGTTCAGGTGTCTGCACATTTACTTCTTTCAATTGAAACTGTGACACATCATAAAAAGCTGCAAATTTGCCTGGATTGAGTTTATTTTGCAGGACAAGCATGATATTTAGTACTTTTTACTAGTGCACAGAAGGCTATAGTATTCCATCACACATGGTTTAAAAAAAAAAAGGAGGGGGCTTGGTCTTGTTCACAAGTGTGCAATGAGCAATCGTAGAAGTGTGCACATCACTGGGAAACTGCATCGTTTAAGACTTACAATTTCCTCAAGCTTACTGTTCAGCTGAGGAAAATTACATTTCTGTTCTGCAGAAATGACTTATGGGTTATGTCATTCCAGGCCATCTAGTTTTTGTTGTTTTTTTTTTTGCCTTGCTTATTTCTGGAAACTCAGTTTTCCATAATTTGGGAATATTCTGGTAGGACTTCGCCCCTCTTTCTTTTCAAATTGCTTTAAGTATATTGAAAAATTGAACATTTCTATTCTTTTCTGTGAGGCTAAGGTCTGTTGCAGCGAAGAAAGCCAGATGGGCAAAGCATGCTAAGTTATACATTTCCAACGGTGTTGGACATCTGCCTTAACTGGTTAACAACAGTTTTATCACTTCTGTCTTTTGCAAATAGTAATGCATGCATACAGTAAGGGGTATGTAAATATTTGTGTCCCGGTATGAAATACACAAGAGATTTCTGCAAATTGGCAAGACTGGAAGGTGGTGTGAGTTTACTCTCAGAAGTGCCTAAATGTTTGGAAGAAGAAGAGTGCTAAACTAGTGGAAGCATTGTGCTATGATTTCTGCAAGAGGTCAGTCTTACGCAGGATTGATTAAAGAAATAATTTCATGAGAAGATTTCTCATGAAAAAGGACTGTTCGGGAGGAGTTATGGATCTTTCATAGCTGTACCACAGTGGATATTTTTCTGGTGAATTTGAGGACAATTCCTGTGCAGAGGAGGAGTGCTGGTCACCCAGATGGGTGCATAAAACAGTGGATTGATCGCCAACTACTGTAAACTGCTTTTATTGTGATCAGTGCCTAAATGTGACTTCTTTGTATTAGGGGATAGATTGTTTTATAAGAGACAAGACAGTGGTTAATGTAGATTTTCCAGTTCTCTTGTTGCTTTGTCAAGTACTGTTTGACTGCTTTCTTTTGGCAAAAAAACTGTCATGGTAGCATTTGTGAATTTTATTTGTTGTACTGTTAAATGAGGGTGCGTGTTCATTCAGGCAGAATGTACCAATGGAGTACCTGTCAAGTGTTAATACATCTTTTGTTTAGGGAAAAAAAGGATTTTTCTGAACATTGTATAGAGTTCATTTCTCACAGTGTTTCTTGGTACTCATCAGTGAAAAATGTGAAAGCCCAGACTAATCTAAAGAGAAATTTTGCTGCCATGAAAATGTTTGAAGTTAATTCTTGTGGATTAATATATGCAGATAGTGTGTACTTTTTTTCTTTCTTTTGGTTTTCTTTCTTTCCATTCTTTCTTTCTTTCGCACTTTTCCAATGTTGCTTGTAATGCTAACCAGTAGAGGGACAAAAGCAACTTAAATGTGTCCCAGAATGAAACAGCATGATTACTAGCATTTGTAAGGTATATTACCATGTGATACAGAAGTAAGGGGAACTTGCGTGGATTAAGTTCATGGCTTACTTTACAAGCTACCTCACCGTAATATTAACATTGTCCACAAAGGTTCTTTTGCAAGAAAACTGAAAAGGCCTATAAGCATTTCATTGTATAGTTGCATAGACTGGTTTAAATTAGTTAAGTCTCAAAGCTCAGTACTTTTTTTATTTCTTATAATGTCAGTTTGTGTGAAGCAAACTGTGAATTTAATTCTATAACCTGTAGGATAAACCCTGCTCATCATTTGTAAGTGTTGGTAAAAATTGATGTCTGATATTAAGGTGGTTAGCTGATGTTAGCTTCCCCTTGTCTGCTTTTAGTAGGTCATCCAGTCATTTATAAGGAGTGGACTTGTTACAATTAATAAAGAACAAATGAGGACAGAGCGCTTAAATTATCGAAAGATAACTCCAACAAAGATACTGGCAGCGCTCACACATAGCCGTATGCAGACGCCTGTGCCCTAAAGGGAGCTTACCGTACCCAAACACGTAGCAAAGAGAGGGCCGAAAGAAAGGAACTTGGCAGATCCTCTTGTTACAATTTGACTTGTTACAATTTGAGAAGTGGTAGCACAGAATCTTCTAAGAGCATATCTGCAGAGGATGTTTATCAAAAGTGGGTAGTCATATCACTAGCATGAACAACAAAGGGCAAAGCTTCTTGGGTTTGTTCATCAAGCAGGTCTGACTGGTTTCATGAGGTTTTACTTTCAGTTTTTAAGGGGGCGGGGGTTTGTTGCCTTTTTTCTTGAAAAATAACTGTAATTCTGTTTTTTTAATAAATATTTAATGTGAAGTAAGTAGTCATGAGTTTGGTTGTGTGATGTCAGTTTTATTTATTTTTTTTTTCAAATTGGCATTCATTCTTTGAGGTGGGTGATTTGTTCAAGGCTATTCATAGACTGATCAAGATTAAATTTTCTAAATATGTTGAGTCACAAAATCATTTGCAGTTTAACATTATGTTTGTTTATGAGCAAAAACATCTATGTTTTATTAACCAATCTAAGTCTGAGGATTTTTTTCCCTTTGTTTTAACAAAATGTTCATGCGTACAACTCTGAATCAGGTTTTAGAAAGGTCAGATGTTTTAAGTTTATACATCAGATTATGAAGATTTACTTTGAAATGATACTTTTTTACAGCCTTCTTCCAGTACAGCAATGACTGCACAGTAACTTGACAGCCATATTCGTGTTAGCGGTAACAGTGAGGACCTGACATGTATCTCAGAAACTGGACATTTTGTATTTAGATGTGAGACTCTGCTAAAATATCTGCTGATGCTGAGGAATACCAAAAGAGCATGGGCAGACTTCTAAATGGGACATTTTGTCATTTCACACACCATTTTGAATTAACCACATCCTTTGCAAAGAAATGAAGCTGTGTTCTTGGATCACAGTTTATGTATGAACATTACTACCAGTAGCTGGAAAATTGCACAACTTCTCCATTGATTAGATTTTATTTTAGGTTGGAAACTAAAACACCACCTCCTCCATTTTGACAAAACTAATGTATACCCATTGTCTTGATCAAATATTTTTATAAGGTACTTGTCTGCAAATCCTATGTTTGATGCTGTCAGTTGAGTTAGGTATCTGTGTGTGTGTTGTATCTTTGTTATCCATTTTGTGATTAAAAGGTCTATGCTTTTCACTAAAGATTTGATTTTTAAGCATATTTTTAAAGTGCCATCATGATTGCATAGCTGAAAAAGTGATGTGTGAAAAAAAGCTTCACTATGTCTACAGTTCTAATCAGGGCTTCAAACATCCTCACTTTTATGCCGCCAGCACAAGCGATTTCACCTTTGAAAAAGAAATCCGCCACTCACAAAAATCAATAATGTTGTAGTTCAAGGTCTATATAAAAGTTTTAAATGGTACATATACTAAAATGCACTCTTATAAGTGTATGATGCGTAATAAATGGAAATTTACACTTAGGTAAAAAAATTTTGATGATATGCCTGAAGTGTTATTGTCTGCTCATATTTTCTCGAGTGAATTTGCTCTCTTTGTATGCCTGGCTGTTTGAAGCCCTTTTTAATAATACTAGTGTTTTTTCTGAACGGTTCACTTGCACAGCTCAACAGCTTTATTCTCATTTTTTTATTTATAGAAACCAGCTTGTGTATTTGCAGTGTGCAAGTTTTCTTCAGGATGCTTCTTTCAGTTATGCTAGTTAGCCCACAAGTGTGCACACGACTTTCCTTCAAAAGCCTGTACAGTCATTTCACTGTCCACAGAAGGGCAGCTGAAGAACTAGTCGGCGACAACTGCCAACTGTGGTCCTGCCTTTGAAAAAGACATACCACCTTTGGTTAAAGCCAGAGGAGCATTATGTTCAATCAGGAGCATGCACCATTCTATAGAGATCCCATAATGAGTCTAGTGCAAACATGTATACATTTTAGCTGCAAAGTCATGACTGTAAGTTCAATAAACCTAGATACGAAAATTGCCCACAATGATGGAAAACTTGCTGCTATCAGTTGTGTATATGTTCAAGACCAGGTTGTGTGGCAGCTTTTGAGGGACACCTGTGTCTGTGGTGACTTCTGATGATGGGGATTTGCACATGCACTCTTTATCATCTTGGCAGTGGCTGTTTGCATGGCCGATGTCATAACTCCAAAGAGCTGTGTAAAATTAAATAATTTTACGCCATTCGCTGGCAACTTCGTATTTCCTTACATGAAGTTTGCTGCGCAGAAACCTCCGTCACTGCCCCGCATGTTTTTCTGCATACTGCTTCTGGTATGTATCACATAAGACAGCATTGGGCATTGGCGGAGGTTGTGCCTGCTGTATAACTTGAAAGCTTGAAGTCGAATCGCCATGTCAAATTCATACAATATGCACAGCTGAGATACCCTCCCCCCCCCCCCCCCCCCACGTCTTTGGGACCACCTAAAAGTGTCCCTCAGACTCGGAGACAGGTGGCCGCTCATCTGAGTGAGTGTCTGCAGGACCATGTGTGCTTAAGTGATCATGCAACGCTAAACATTAGACTACATTATACAGTACGTGCATGTTTTTTTTTAAAATCCAAGGAACAAAACACAGACAAAATGATGGGATAGTCAACTTTATTCAGCCAGTAATAATAATAAATGCTGTCTGAGATCAGTTTGTCTGGCTTGTGCATGCAAAGAAAAAGTCAGAAATGTGGGATTGGTGCCTAACTGTGAAATGTTCGTATCTTCTAAGACAGTCTTAACAGACGTGACAGGCGAGAGAGAGTCGGTACGTCCTGAGTGAGCTGCTGAATCAATCAGGGATTCGACAGCATGTCCCAAGGCTTCCTTTTTTGATATGACACGGGTAGCGTCATCATCGTTTTCATCACCATCACCCTCGTCAGAAAACTCTCCTTGGCGTGCTCGTGACGCAGGGGCGGATCCAGCCTGTCATAGTGGGGGCGATATTGCGTATAACGTCTCTTATATGTCCAGTACACAGACACATTACGTTGCAGGTTAGCAGCACCTAGCTAGCTAGATAAAATGAACAGTAGTTAGTCAAACCTATGTGAAAGTTTAAGGATATTCCTAATTTCCTTCAGTCTACTGTCTGGCTTCCACGCTGTTTCTTATGAAGGGAAAAAAACCGCAGGCAACCATTGCCAAGATATACACGAGACCTTGTAGTTAAATTACCAAACATTGTAAATTAAGAACATGACAGAAACAAATACATGTATTTTCTAGGTTTTCAGTACAAATTAAGTCTATTTTCCGATTTCTTTTCTTTCCAAATCGCTGGATCACGCTGCAGACATCTTCTTCGATGTCACAATGCATACTGTAACAATATGCGTCTCTTGTAGGTTATTTAGAAATAAACTACAAAACAAGTGCAGCACATTTCATGTAGAACAGAGATGCAGACTAAAACCCCACGGACGGCAGGACGGACATAATTGATAGGTCAGACAATAGCCGTCCCGCTCTCGTGTAATCCCATACAGAGACAACATGAACCAAAACATTCACGGCACACTAAGGTCACCAGGGGTGTAGCTGCCCATCATAGCCACGCATGCAGACCACGAGCATTCAACACCTGCCATTTAGGAGAGACTATATAAGCCTTGGTAGGACCAGTGGAGGGGAGATCATCAGATGGAGATAGGAGATAGATACAAAGACAGATGGGGAGGATGAAGGACTCAGGATGGGGGACTATAGAGACTATACAGGGGGCAGAGGACTCGAGACTATGCAGGGGTCCCGACAGAAGACTTATGGATGGAATTGAATAGCGAGGAGAAAACTGTCACGCCAGAGGTTAAGAGGAAGATGAGTAAAACTCTTGGCCGGCTTGTGTGGCTTTTGTGGCGAGCGACTCCAGCTAGGCTACATCGATTTCGTGGCGCCGTGATGGTAATGTTACATCGATTTCATGCCGCCGTGGTGGTAATGTTACATCGCTTTGGTGCCGTGACTTTTTTAACTTGTGCCACAGTGTTACAATATGCATGAGAGCATGTTACAATGTGACAGGACTTCAGCCTTCCTTGATCCATTTCATTTTGCAAGTAGGTTTTAAAGGTTTCAAGGTGGAAGAACTTCTCTCAGCAGATGCTGTACTTACTGGCAAGGTCAGCAGGATTTTTAACAATTTATTTATAGCAGGGTATAGTTCTTCATCACATGCTCTCAGTGCTTCGGTCACAGACAAAGGCACAGTTTCTGACGAGGTGGCTAGTCTACTCCATTTCTCTCTCCAGATCACAGCTTCAGCTAGCAGTTCTGATTCACTTTTATTTTCAATGAGCGGTCCATAGTTACTCAAAATGCTGGCAAGTCTTGATGATAGTGATTCATCAGTCGCTTTGACTATGTTTCTTGGAAGTAACCAAGTTATTTTCAGCGAGTTTAATCTTTCGACTGAAAACTTTGATTGGAGATCGGCTAGCACCACATCCAGCATTAGGATGTACACTGTTCTTCTGTAATATTCTTCTGGTGTCGAAAATTCAAGATTATTTCTGTATCGTTGTATAGCCGTCAAGCGGGGTAGCTGGATCACACTATCAATTTTTGTCAGCAGACGAGATTGTCTAGAAAAGATGGTTTAGAAATGTTGGTCACAGCTCATGCGTTGGTTTTTCAAAACTGAGAGCAGATCCTGCACAGCAGCTGAAGCTTCTGTAAATTATAAAGTTTTCTTTTGAAACAGACGACTGAGTGGTAAAAACAAAATGAATATTGACAGTACAGTGACACTCAAAACTCAACATCTTTGACTGCAGTTAGCAAGCCTTTGGCCTTAGAGGCTGTGGTGGCTTCACGCCATACTGATATTTTCTCTAAAGCTTGAATAATTGGTTCAATTGATTCAGCAAACTGCTGAAGATACTTCTTTCCATCCAGCGAGTTTCACACAATCCTTTTAACTATGCGTGGACAATATTTCGTAGCACGTGATTTCACCTTGCAGAAGCCCTAAAAGTGAAGCAACTTCTCTGATTATGCCAATAGATTACGGATAGACTGCACGGAAGAAGATTTTGAAATGGATAAACTTTCAAAACTTTCATTGTAAATGTCCATGAATCCAACAACATCTTCACGTCATTCATTGTCATGAACATAACTAAGATACATACATAACTGGGATGAATGAGAAATGTCTGTGATTTCATCAAAGACGACACAATAGTACTCCGATTCTGCCTGCTCTTGCTGACGTACGTGGCATTTGCTGCTGAGTTTTCAAGATGTTTTCAAGATTTTCGGCAAGAACCGAATGGCCGCTGTTCACTCTGAAGCGAAGGAGCTCCCTGAAGTTTCCTTCATTATCCAATAGGGCCCCGTTCCTCTTTCAGTATTTAGCATTCCGTCATCATAGTGTCCTCTGAATGGAATGTTCCGTCATCCCTGTGCCCTCTGAATGGAATGTTCTGTCTTCCCCCTTAAAAAGTGTACTTTCAACGATGGGTTTCACCTTTCTATGCTTTCCTTGACCTGGCGCAATCGCTCTGAGTTTATTTGCTTGGTGACGGCAGCTGCGGGTCCCTTGAAACTTTTTTAAAAGTTTTTAGCTGCTTCTACAGCACCTCGATGGTACTCGGTCTTGTCGTGAGCTGTAAGATCTCCATCTTTGCCCGTCATTTTAGCAAAACTTGTCAGTGGTTTTGTGTTTGTGACCAGCTTTTTGTGACCATGTGAACATGCCGATTGGACCCTCCCATTCCTCCACGGATAAATAAAGCACAACATTTCCAAAAAGGGTCCTATTTAGAATCAGATACACAAGCCAAGGAAAAGCATCAAGATGACTTTGAATGGGATACTGTTTCTCTTGTTTCCCTTTTTTTGAATGAGTTGAATATGGAAATTGAAATCCCCTTGGTGGTTTCCACGGTCTTTCAGTCAGGTCACATTTGATCTGATCGTCGACTGTAGAAAGATTTCCAGTATACCTATGTCATTCAGTGGTAAGCATTTGTTCAGTTTCGTCTTTTTGAATGTGGGGTTATGCTAAAGTTGACACAATGTTACTGCTCTTTAAGTTCATAGTAAGGAGATTTGATGGGAACGCCTACTATTAACAGTGTTGGGAATGTATCTAAAGCATCCTGCTCTCACTCGTATCTTTTCGTTCTCAGGCTCACTAACCTCCCCTTCAGCCACATATTCACACTACCAGAGGGGAAAACAGCTAGTTTATAGTTGTATAAAGAAGGTTATGGTGTTCTTCACTTTAACTTGTCCTCACCCACCCTGCGGCCTTCTGCGCCAACGAAGACTGACGAATACGATTATAAAAGTAAAAGAGAATATTTATAAGGTGCGTGTCAGTTTACAGGATGTATACACAAATAATAACTAGTTAACCTAAATCAGGGCCTAAGACGGCACAGCAAATTATTCACCTGCCAACTGGATAGTTAACTTAATGTCATTAACCCTCTTGCACACCGTGTTACTCGCAAACACTGACTCAGACCACATCTGACCTGTAGCCCAGGGTTGATGTAAGTAGGAAATGTAATCTCGGGGTCGTGGCGTCTTGGAGGGGGTATGTTAGGGTCTGGAGGGGGTATGTTAGGGTCTGTAGTTTTAGTCTCCTAGCTGTGACAAGCACTGTGTGTCTCAACTCACTAATCGTCCTCTATTGCTGCGAGAAAGGTTTCGGATCGTAAAGAACAAATGAGGACAGAGCGCTATAAATCATCAAATGACAACCCCAACAAAGTACTTTGTTGGGGTTGTCATTTGATGATTTATATAGCGCTCTGTCCTCATTTGTTCTTTGTTAATTATATTGTGCACCTTGAGGATTTCATGTTTTTGTCCTATGTTGTGTTTGTCTCGGACCCCATTTGTCAGCTTACGCTTAGTGAGCGAGCTGACGACATTAAAATAGGGATTCGCTGTATTAACACGTGGTACACCGAGGGTTAGCTGTGTGAAGACTAGGGTCATTTAAAAGAAAGCGGCGGCAGATCTTTTTTTGAAGATCTGCCACGTTCCTTAGTTTCGACTCCCTCTTTGCTACGTGTTTGGGTACGATAAGCTCCCTTGGGGCACATACGTCAGCATATGGTTGTGTCTAGCGCTCACAACCCCTAACATACAGCAGGCGTAAAACCCAGCGCAAAGCCGACCACCGTGGTCAGAGGCACACCTACCCAAGGTCGGACGTTGAAGCGGAAACGGAGGGGTCCGCGGAGACTAAACCCTCCCTGGCGGCCCAGTAAGGGGCAGTTTGTCTACTGTCCATTGTTACCCGTGGAGGCAGGTTTTACGCCATCCTTCCTCTGATACCTGATAACTAGTAATGGAGGGGGGGGGGGGGAAATC
>SMGT01004408.1:120718-145200 GCA_004794575.1 Lanistes nyassanus | reverse complement strand
GGGGGGGGGGGGGGGGGGGTGTCTCTGGATTTGCCGCTGTCGTGACGTGGCCAAGGAAATAAATAGCTGTACGGCAGACGATGTCTTGCAAACGGGACCTCGATAGCTGATCTGTGGTTAGAGCTGCGGTCTATAGCGCGTGGAAGGACTGTCCGCTGTGGACGGGTAGAGCATGCAGTCGGGACTGAACATCACTTTCGCATTAGACAGTGTGGCCGGGCTTAAGTGTCCGTATAGGTGAGGTGTCCGCCAGTTTAAGGAGCAGATACAGGCAGGTTTTCCTGTACTTCGAGAACGGGCTGTAGGAGCAGATCAGTAACTGATACTGAGTTGCCTTCGATTTGAATGGCACCATCTACCTGATCGTCTGGGGCTGACGTACCAACACAGCCACATCCATTGCCTCCATCGAAAATCATTCCAGGGGGGACCACCCCAAGGCACGACGAATACTCGGAATAGCTGGGCTGATCCAAAAAAATTTTGAAATGCCTCTAAAACGAGGGTTCATATAGAGACCGAAATACTTTTAATTGAGCCACAAAGATATGTATCTATTTTACAGATACTTTTCTGTGTTCTTTAGGGAGATCTGGCATCTGTATGAAGAACACTTTTTTCCATACATTCCTAGTGTTTTATAACGCAATTCGTCGTTCTTGCCCCATCTGCAATGTTACACAGGCATGTTGAAACAGAAAGGCAAGTTAAATTGTGCTAGATAAAATGGGTTTTCTCGAAAAGAAAAAAAAAACTCTCATTTTCTCATATAACACTACGTGCAAATCTGACGAGCAAAACGTACGGTGGCGTCAGCTACTATAGCGCACTTTTCTTTTCGAACCAGTTAAAGCCATATTTTATTTGTGAGGAATAAATTAGCTTGTATTATTCTAAGTATAAACAATGAAATATATGACTAAGTCTGAATTTGAGTAAAAAGTAGTTTTCTGAAAGAAATGAAATGCAGAACTTTTTGTTTGCAGCTCTGCCTGCCAGAGGAAAGGCTATAAGAATGTGAAGTGGGTTTCGATTGCGTACGTGTGAAAGAACAGCAGACGACTTCACTAGCAAATCATTCATCTGTTTGGAAGGATGTTGAAAGCTATTATTCTAGTCGGTGGACCCATGAAAGGTATTTTACATCAACATGAAATTTGTGGCTTATTTCACAATTTAAGATTTCAGCCACTGATTTCATCACCATAATAATTCGATTCAATCAATGACACCGTGACCGGCGAAAACAAGCCAACCGTAGCTAGGGAGTGCGGATCGAGTGAAGGCCTGAAGGGAGGGGCCACGAAATAATATCGTTAAATTTATAGGGCAAACAGGAAAGCACAGTAATCTTACTTGATTAGCCTGGTAATTTAGTAATTAGCAAGTAATTTAGCTAGTTATACTATAAAATTTACAAATGTTATCGTAAAAATCTCGAAGTGTGTTGAAAACACTGAAACACCTCATAATATTGATATTTATTATATATTATTCAGTATTATTATAACTTATAAGTACTTTGTTCTTAATACACTCAGTACAGTTAAATGTATGAAGACCGAAGAAGTAGATTTTACAACAGCCCTGGTGGGATGTTTTAAAGCAATATAAAGAACAATGTCGTGAATGTGGCTAGTTTGTAAATTTTAAAACCGATAGGGTTTAAAAAAAATCTAATTACACACGACACATGGCAACACACGTAAACAAAACAGTCCAATTAATTAGGACCATTTATATCTGAAATAAAGTGCATGATTTGTTTTGCATATTCATGATATTGGTAAAACATCACTATTAATAATGCATAAAGGATCAGATACAGGTCCCAAGCCCAAGAACTTGTGAAGTAAATATGGAAAAGTATACAGTAAAACCATATGAGCATGTGATGAATGAGAACTTCCACTTAGTTTCTGAGATTCTGGAAGACTCGTGAAACCACCATATGCTATGTCATGAAAATTATGTACCTCTTATGGTTCTGCGTCTTCTGCATAATACTTGGTGCTTTACTTGCTCAGCTCCATACATTTGAAATAATTGTATTTGGAAAGATCTTGTATTTATACAGATTCTTGATCTCTTTTCCCATGTGCATGAATACAAAACATACATGTACATGTACATGTGGAGATGCAGAGAAAATCAGAAATGGATAGGGGAGACATTTGAATTTTATCTTTATTTTCACATTAAAGTATGTTTTAAAAGATAATTTTTAAAAATTGATGTAAAAGGATATGTTCCTCATGCCTGAGTTCACATGTGTATTTGTACGTTGTGCATGTGTGTATGTGTGCACAAGCACCATTTATCAACTTCAAAATGTCGGACCTTACAGGGACCAGATTTAGACCTTTGTCTTTGGATCTGCCCAAGCCGCTGTTTCCAGTGGCAGGGTTTCCTATTATCTTTCACCACATTGAAGCCTGCAGCAAGGTATGATAAAACGATGGAGAAATAGTTTTAAATAAAGAAAAGTTGGTATCAAGCTATGTTAATTCCATGTGGTAAAAAAAATTACAAATTTCTGTCTTCTAAAGTTCAAGGATTAAGTAATCTTTGTGTCTTTAGACTGTTTTGAAACTCCAGCTCTTGGTGGGATTTACCACCTTTAATTTCTCCCCATGTTTATGGCACTGCTTGGTTCTATGATGAAAACATGTCAGCTCTGCCTTGAAGTTAAAGTATACTGCTTAGTACATATTTTTGTATCAGTTGATCAATTGCAGCAGTTTGCTTGGCCATGAAACCATGATTCATCATCTGCATGCATTCTCCTTTGTGGCCTTTTCCCCTCTACCAACTGAAGTAGCAGTAATTTCTTCTTTCTTCTTCTTCTTCTTTTTTTTTTTTTAGCATGGTTGATACAAAGAAAATAAATTATAAATACCCACAGTGAGTACATGTACATGTAACAAAATTATTTTCTTAATTTTGTTTCCTCACGATGCTTAGATAACTGACCAAAGTTCAATGGATGTTGCTTTACAGCTGTCAGACTTGCGTGAGATCATACTGATTGGGTTCTACCAGCCTAATGAAGCTCTCAACAAATTCATTTTTGAATCCCAGCAGATTTTTCAGATTCAGATCAGGTAATCAGAGTGTCCTAAAAAGAAAATAATAATAATAATTTCTGCTTTCTGTCTTAAAGATACATGTATACATCTTCACCATCTTACGATATAAGCAGCTGCCTTTATCTCTCTCCCCATGTCTTTGTCTCTTCTTCTCCCCCGACTGTCTAACTTTCAGCTTTTATCAGGCACACTATAAGAATACATTTACGTTCATTAACATTTATAATTACATGTTGGGTGTGGGCTTCATCTTTACTCACAATCTGTGTATCATCTTTCTGCGTTAATTTTTAGTGGAGCTTGAAATATGTTGAGGCTTATGTGTATGTGTGCATGCTCGTGTACATGTGTGATTGTGTGTGCCCTTGCACTTACCTGTGCTGAGTTAAATTGTTACTTGTTAAACTATATATTTTATAAAAATTACTACACTCTGAAAGACATGATAATAAGATCATATTCTTTTAAGTTTTGGGGTTTTTTTTTTTGGGTGGTGGCAGGTATCTACAGGAATACAATGCACTGGGCACTGCAGGAGGTCTTTATCACTTTCGTGACCAGATTCTGACAGGAGGGCCAGAAATGTTTTTTGTCATGAATGCTGATGTCTGTGGAGATTTTCCTCTTCGGGAAATGGTGGATTTTCACAGGAAACTCGCACCCAAAGCTGTGTGTGTGATGCTGGCAACAGAGGTACACAATGTGTTATTTATTCTGCAAACTGTATGTTCAGATTAGAGTGATGAATTACATCATGGTTTGGATGTCATGTGAATCATTTTCTATTATTTCTGGATATTCTACACTCTGAATAAGAAATTCATATTTGCTTATTGATTATGATTGAGGTGGCTTTAGAAATGCTGGAAAACATCTAGAATAAATTACCAGTTGAGAGCTGTGGTCATGGGATTTTAATTTCTAGTGGAGCTTGAAATATGTTGAGGCATATTTGTATGTGTGCATGCACGTGTACATGTGTGATTGTGTGTGCCCTTGCACGTACATGCGCTGAGTTAAACTGTTACTTGTTTTGTAAACAATCAAGTTATTATAGCAGCAGTATTATTCTTCCTTCCTTTTGAAGGCAACAAGACAGCAGTCACTGACATATGGCTGCGTAGTTGAAAACAAAGATACCCATGAGGTAATGATCATTTTACTCACTTTTCGCATGGTTATCCATACATGACACATGTTACAGTTTTGCATAATTGCTATGATTTACACAGTGAATAAGCTGCTATTAAATAGCACTGATTTGCTACGAGAAATTTAAAAAGTATCAGTTTGGTGCAGTATATGTAGTTGGGAAATGTCATTTTGTTCTTGTTCTCTTGTTAATTGACAAATGGCGCAGTTTTTAGACTGAAGAAGGAATGACTTTATGCAGTCTGGCATGTATGCAGGAAATTTGTTTCTTCCCAATTTTTGGCTTGTCAGCTAATGACTGGTGCACTGAAGGCTGAAGAAACAAATTTGCGTGGTCTGGTCTGCAGGTTAAAATGTTATTTTTGCATGTCAGTTGACAGATTGCACAGCTGGTCCAATAATTTATTGACTAAACCCATGGGACTTGTGAAAATTTTGTAACTTTCTGATCTCTGGGCATGAAAAACAATGCCACTTTTACTACATTTTAATTCTATGTGTTATGATTTTAGAGATTGAAAGCTCCGTTGAGGCCAAACAAACAACAACAACCCCCCCCCTCCCCAAACAGTTGATATGTATGGTTATCCTAAAACACTGATTGTCATTGTCATAATGGCATGCAAGCATCTAATTCTCTTAGGGTGCATATAGTTGGGGGTGAGTGTGCCTTAGTGCTCATCCATTGTAAGTATGGGTGGAAGTTTGCTCAGATTAAACTGAAAGGCAGATTGCCATCAGACTGCTTTTTAGGCCATGTTGTATCAAATGATCTTAAAAATTATAGCAGCATTAAATTGTAAAAATAAAAGTTACAGTTTTTGGTGTTAATGAGCAATCAGCAAGCATGGGGATGTTTCAAAATGTTCAGTAGTTTGAGGAGTGTAGTAACTTTGGAAATTTCTGGTTGACTTGATGAGCCAAATTTTAAAAAAACTTAAGAAAAGAACGAATCCCACAAATACACTGGACAAAGCAAAGTCTGTTATATAGAAATGCTGAGAAAAACAAAATTTTAAGAAGTTTTATGATTTTCTGTAGCAAATGGGTGCACAAAATTCTTTGTGAAAAATGGCAGCAGTTGTGCTAACAAATATAACAGTTGACTTTTATTTATGTTTCTAATTCTTTTGGTGTGGACACAAGGGGTGACATCTTTAAAGCAATTTATTTACATATTTCTTTACATATGTAGGCAAAAAAGCTTCTCTGGAATGGGTAGGGAATCATTTCTTTTTTAAAAAATTTGATGCTTTTGTTGCATCGTACAAGTCTTTCATGAAGAAAGAAAGTTCTGTTTTTAACTATGCTTTATTTTTTCAAGAGGCTTTTTTAGATGAAAGAATGTATTTAAGAGCCCTAAGGTAGACAATCCTATATTCTTTAGGTTCTTCACTATGTGGAAAAGCCAGAAACATTTGTGAGCACTACAATCAACTGTGGAATCTATCTCTTTACCCCAGAAATCTTCCATCCTTTAGAGGTGGCCTTCAAGAAAAATTTGGAGGAAAACTACAGGTAAGCTAGTGGTGAAAACAGGTATCAATGACAATCCATTCCTGCATATGAATACCTCTGCAGGTATGCATTGTAGTCGTCTGCTGCAGGTGGTGAGACAACAGTATGTGGTAGATTGTTTCCTCCACATGCAAACTTGCTCCCCAGGGATTTTTAGTCTGTCGTTGATTGAAGTGTAGTGTTATGTCTTCGGTGAATAAGTTGTCGTGTTGAAGAAAACAAGTGTTACCTCAATATCAATCTTGAATAGGACCAGTTATAAGAGCAAAGTCCTCGTGAGCCATGGTGTTTTGTACTTCACCCAGAAAGGGGACCTTAATTTGTCCAGAGTGGAAGAGCTGGAAACTGACTCTGGGGGAAGTATGTTTGTCTTGGTTGGAATTGCGTAGCTTCTAAAAGTATGCTCTGAACCTCACCACCTGGGGTTCTTACCCCCCACCCCCCCAGGTACATCTCTGACTATTTTCCTGGAATGAACTCCCTTAACATCCATTTGCAAACACACAATGAAGTTGAAAAAAATGTCATTACTTATGGTAAAAATGAGATAAATTAATCCATATCAAAGCAGTTTCATTGTCAACTCTAATGATGTTTTTTAAAATTTAGTTTTCAAGGCTTCCTGAACAAGGGGTATGCTTCTTCCTGTTTCACAGTCAGTGTCTTGTGCATAGTTCTTGAACAAACTTTTCATCTCAAGCATGAACTTTGAGTGTAAATAATCTCTTTTTAAACTAATGTTGTTCGTGGAGTACTTGTAGTGACTTGTTAAAAGTTTTGTAACATGGCATGAACTTTGAGTGTAAATAATCTCTCTTCAAACTACTGTTCGTAGAGCACTTAGTGACTTAGTGCAAGGTTTAGAACTTGGCATGAAGAGTATCTTTTCAATCAATGTTCCGTTTCCTTTGTTTCCCCCACCCACCCACACACACAGCCTTAAACAGCTGCCAGTGTTGATTGTTGTTCACTGGTTGATGTTGTAAAGTAGAAACAAGTTATCCGTTGAACTCATTATTTAGCTCGGGTTTGAAGCTAGATGTGTGTTAAATGAATTGGGTAGTTTCAAGACCTGTTAGCAATCTTCACTAATAATGTGAGAAATCATTGGAGAGACTTGGTGCAGACATGAGATGTTTGTGACTGAGTCAAGCAGTGTTATCTTTTCAGTAGAGTGACATACCTTTATAGGGGAAGACTGTGTGGATATGGATGAGTGTGTGCATATCCATGTGGGAGAAAGAGAAATTGTGTGTGTGCACGCGCCCAGGTAATTGCAAGAAATACTTTCATGTGTAAATAATGGTGGTGCCACAGAATAATAGAGTTCAAATTATTTCTATTATTATTATTTTGAAAAGTTGTTATTTGTGCTCTCTTTACAGAAAATTAGATTTCAATCAGAAAAAAGCAAGGTTCTGTTTTTCTTGCTGTATGACTTCACTCATAAAATAAAATGAGATTATGAGAGTATTACCTACAGTACTGCTACTAGTGCTAAACTGACTGCATGTACTTGAGAAGAAGTAGGCCTTTATGCACTTTGTATAAATGATATCCCCACATCAAAATACATAATACATTCCATTTTGTCCTGTTTGTGCCTAATTGAGAGTAGTTTATTTGCACAAGTATCTGAGTGTGAGTCTGTACATGTATGTGTGTGTGTTTTGCATTGTGAGTACAAGTTTGGGTGAGTGTGTGTGCTTTGAATTATATGTACTTCATAAGAATTGGCATCTTATAAATCCTATTATTTATTTATTAAAGGACCATGACTTTGTACCTAATGCACGTGACCTTGAAACAGGATTTGTTTTATTGATCCTTATTTTATGTGAAAGTTACCAGTTCACTTAAAGTGTTCTAGATGCCACAGTCTGATAACTTTTAAGTCTGAGACTGACCCATTTTATCTGCATGCTTTTATTTTGTGTAGACATGGCTAAAGTATACTTTCTTAACATTTCAGTTCAACTTTTTTTGTCTACTTTTTTAAAAACTAACTATAATTAATAAAGAATTTACAAAATTTTAGATGTCGATGGCAAAAAGGGCAAAGGAATCCTTGAGTTTAGGTTTATTCAATTACAAAAAGTTCTAACCATAAGGGGTCGCTCTAAGGCTTTGCAGGAAGCTTGAAGTTTGAAAATGACTGTGCAAAAGGGCTGCAGAAGAAAATATCTCAATTATCTCCTTATCTGTATGTTCTGAGATGTTACAGTTTTGTATACATGATAGGATATAAAAGAATAATTACATTAAAATACAACATTTTGTACATTATCCTTAAAGCCCCTTCATTTTACTGCATAACATCATCATCATGCAACTTCCATATTACATGGAGAAATTTGTCTCACAGTGTTGAGAAAAGACTGCACTGGATGATTGCATTATACATGTCGTACCACAACCATTCAGGCTGTAGTTTATACACACATTTTTCCATTTTTGCACCTTAACTACAGTTATATCATTTCCTAGATAATTGTTAACTTGTTCCTGTGTGTTCTTGTGTATGTGTGTGCACACTTGTGTGTGTTTGAATGGGGTGGTGGTGGTGGTGGTGGACATGCATACCTTTGTAAATTTGGGTGCATCTGTTAGGATGTGTTGATGTTTGCATGTGCATGCAAATATGCAAATAGACTTCCTCTGTGTGAGTGTGTGTGCATGGAAATATTGCATATTTAACTTCTATTGGTGAACATTAGCCTAGAGAAAGAAACAGTCAAATATGTTGCACGTGTGGTAAAATATGCCTATTACATATAGTGTGACATACATTCTGCTGACAGCTTTGACTTTCAAGTTCCTTCCAAGGAAGTGATACGCTTGGAGCAGGACGTGTTTGTTCCTATGGCTGCCTCAGGTACACTATACGTGTACCAGACCAACTGCTTTTGGAGTCAGATCAAGTCAGCAGGGTAACTGTTTCAGGAATTTTTTTTAAATGGCCATGTCCCTGTTGATGGAAGAGATTTTGAAAAGAAATATGTGGTGCATAAATGTTGGAGTAGGCACAGAATGACAACTCTGTGTTTTATTAAATGCAAAGTGAAGTTAAATTTTTTTCTGAAGAAATTCCCATTTGTGACTGAGTAATGGCAAACACTTTTCTGGTCTATGTTAATGACACCACAAAACAAAATTTTAATGACTGGGTTATCCGTATTATTTTTGTTAAAAATTGAAAGCGTTTGATTTGGTATTTAAGGGCAGCTATTTATACAAACCGGCACTATTTGGCAATTTATCGCCGCACACACCCAGAGAGACTAGCAGTGAATGGAGAGGGAAAACCAAAGGTGACTGGAGATGTCTTTATCCACCCAACTGCACAGGTGCATCCTACTGCTGTGGTAAGTGTTCTGTTTCTGACAACAGGCTGGAGCAATACCCATGGACGTATGTTCCCAAAGACTTGCAAAGAGCATCAGTACTTGCATAACTTGCCCTACTCAGCTCTTCTCTCTTGGTCTGAAATGTGTTGGGAGATCAATCTAAGAGCTTTGATCTTGCTTGAAAGTTGTTTTTTGTGTTTTATATGTTATTTTTGTGGACTCTGCAGAACTTTCTGTGTTGAAACACTGCATATAACAGGGCTTCAGACATTCTCACTTTCCCGTTGCCAGCACAAGTCGTTCTGCCTTTAAAAATATCTGCTGCTTAGAAAAATTGACAGTTTTTTTTAAATATTAAAATTTTGCTACTCTGGCTTTAATTGAATGTGAACAACTTATATATACTATGTGTGGTGTGGTGGGCATTTTTTAAAAACTGATGGTCATGGTCAAATCCATTGCTAATTATGTACAATGGTAAAAAAAAAAAGAAGCTTCAATATATGTGTCCCTTTCATCTTAACACTGCATATTTTGTGTATGTCTGTTAATAAACTGAGTATTTTCTCGAGTAAATTTTCTCTCTTTTTAAGCCTGGCTGTTTGAAGCCCTGATAGAAGAACAGTCATTTCCTGTTATTAAGTATGTGTAACAAGATAGTAAGTTATTCATTCTCTTAGGGTTCTCCTCATACTGATGGTATGATCTTACAACATATGCTTGAACTTGTGGACCAGATAGAGTGACTGTTACATTTTCACACTGTGTTAGCTTTATACTGTGTAAATGATAAAAAAAATCTGGTTTTTATATGTGCATCTGTTTTATAGATCTGGCATCTTCTGTACTACGGTTCCTTTAAGTCTGCATGCATTTGTGCATTCGCATCGAGTGTTTCATGGGTGCACTAACACATTTTGATTTGCCGTTTATGACTACAATCATCTGTTTATTTTATAAGATGTTTTGTAGATGTGTTTAGTCTTGTGGAAGTGTTTCATGCATGCACTATGTGTAGCACATTTTGATTTGCCAATTATGATTACAATCGTCTGCATTTTATAAGATATTTTATAGGTGTATATAGTCTTGTGGAAGATGTGATTAGAATCTGTTGATTAATGTTTTGGCTTGATTACCATTTAACAGCTGGGGCCTAATGTGACCATAGGCAAGAATGTTGTGGTAAAGGAAGGTGTCCGTGTCCGGGAATCCATCATTCTTGAGGGTGCAACCCTGCAGGTACTGCTTCGTGATGTTTTTTTTAAACTTTTATACTGACTTTCTTTTGTTCACAGATTTTGATTTTTTCTGCTTTTCTCATCTTTATTTGCAAAGATTTTTTTAAAAAGTAATTTTGTAAAATCTTCTAAGTTTTCAAAATAGGGTGAAAATCTGTTAGTTTGTCTTGTACCCTTTGTGTTACAGGAGCATTGTTGCATTCTGCACTCCATCATTGGCTGGCACAGTGTCATCGGCTTCTGGACCAGAGTTGAGGGTACTCCCAATGACCCTAACCCTAACAAGCCCTTTGCCAAACTGGAAATCCCTACGATGTTTTCTGTTGATGGCCGGCTCAACCCATCCATTACAGTCATAGGTATAGTAATCAAATATGAAATACAGATTTTATAGCTCTATTGTGTTTGGAAAATAGAATGAAGATCTTTCCTTGACTAACAAGTTGCTGATCCACACTTTTTATGACCTTCTAACCATGTTTTATCAATATGAAGGGAGACATTTAAACAGAGTATGGCAAGATGTCATGTATAAATATAAGAAGGCAATGTTACAAAACAGTAATTGTCCAAAATATTGTCATTCATGTTACGTAAATTATGTAAACATCTTTAGCAGTTGTTGAGGTATGATGCATGTACCAACGATGTTAGATTTGTTTGTACTGTTAATAGCTTTTTTTTTTGAGGGTTGGCAAGAAAATGCATTTTGAATATGGCATAAAAACTTTATTATCTTAACTTGGATTTTCATTCATTGTTTAAAAATTAAGTTAGGTCCCTTGTGCTTGCAACATGAACTACTACTCCAATGAACTATGATTGTTAAGTCAGACAGTATCAGTGTAAGTAATCTGTTCTGTATTTTTCCTAGGATCCAATGTTCAAGTTCCACCAGAAGTCATTGTGCTCAACTCCATTGTTCTTCCTCACAAAGACCTGAGTGGCTGCTATAAGAACCAGATTATTCTTTAAGCTCCCATTGGGGTTTGTCTGACTTAAACCATAATTTGACTTAAAATCGTTTATGTGTTAAGGACACTAAACTTACAGAGTCCTGACCCCACTGCCTGCATCATGTAAAACTTGTGGGAAAAAGGTATAGGGTGTCGAGGGCAGTGAAAGAAGAATCACAGACATCTTGTAGACTTGGAGAGAGGTGTAACTCTACATGTGTTTTGCAGGAGACAAACATCCCCACCCCCCAAAAGAAAATATTTCCTTACATTTGCAGGATTTTGTACATTGCATCCCGTTTGGGCTTGAAGGCCTATTTTAAAAATATTTTAAATAAGGAAAAAAACAGCTTGGGGAGAAATAATCGTTGAAATGTTTTATTTTGAAGTACTGCACATACCAATTTTTGCAGAATTATTCAGCAAAAACAAAAAACTCATTTATTTTCATGAACTTGTGAGTGCCATGTCACTGCAAAATGGCAGTCTTATTTGCACACTTTCTTTGATTTGATTTGCCATCAGCATACACCGTTATTCCATGATCTTTTGTAAGCAGAATGTCTGTCATCTTTCTCCAACACTATTTCCTTTTTTAAGTAATTTTTTGACAATCGATCAATCATTCAAAGATTCATGCTTTGCATCTGGTGTGCTTTTTTACATAAAGTTGATGTGTTTGATGACACGCTGAATAGCAGGGTTAAAAGTTTTGTGTGAAGGAATTTAAGATAACTTTGTCTTTTCATGCAACTTTTTATTCTGTTTAAATGTCTTTTGTCAACTCATGTATGTATATTATGGTTCATAAGCTGTGAGTCTCATTTAAGATGATACTTGGAAAGTTACAGTATACTTATATTAAATCTTTACTGGAAGTTTTCTTGCATTTAAGTAAAATTACATTTTAAACCACTTTTGTAAATTGTGGACAGGGGATGATATAGGTATTTTATTGTGGGGGTGCATTAATTGATTTATATAGACATGTAAAAGTCTATATTTCATGACAGTTGTTGTAAGGGTAATCCTGATTAATTTCAGACATACAACTCCTAAACATGAGTTAATGATCTGAGTTTGTCTCAACCAATTTTCACAGAATGTGTAGACATCTGATATTTATATGAAAAACTGCTTTTCATTTCTCAGCATTTATAATCTGCTGTATGCAGTGAGACAGATAAAGCAAGTTGAAGGTCATTGTACAGGGTACTTTCACTTTGTAACATGGTTTTAGCAAGCCCAATCAGTGTCCATTTTTACTCCATGAGATTTTGTACCACCTGACAAAGAGCATCCTGTCTTCTGGGTTTTTTGATGTTCCTTATTTTAGAAAACATCTAAGCAGGTCTGAATACAAGGTAATCACAACTAGCGAACTCCTTGGAGTCACCATGCAATGTCCACTGGTGGTTTCTCCACGCATTCCACGTTGCAAACATGCTAGAAAGCTAGGTTCTATGCTAAAAAGTTACCCACTTGAAATTCCCTCCAACATACTTGATAGCTGTCTGGGTAAGCTGACACTATAAAATCCTGATTATAAACGACAACAAAAAAAGCTTTGGGCCTTTTCACATAAAACACCCCCTACCCCCTACCCCCCCCCAACACAAGCTTGCTACAGTGAACAATTACTCCAAAGGTGTTATACACAAGAAAGTTTAGTGGTTCTTGAACTGCAAGCCTAATATAGCTCGGGATAGTAATTTCAACAATTTTTTTTTCACAGGAATTTGAATGCTCTTTCCATCTACAAAATGTATGCATGCTTTTCTTAGACTTTTTTCACCTGTGAAACTGTGTAATCAGACTGATCTTCATGATTATTTGATAATTTGATCAAATGTCACCATTTTTAAATGTGCTTCAACCTAGCCTTCTAAAAAATGTGTTGCTTAGTGTCACTAGTCAGTGCGCATCGCAAAACAGCTAGAAAGCTAGGTTCTAGGCTGGAAAGATAGGCATAGCGTTGCTCGGGGCTTGGTAGCAAATAAGCTACAGTTCTACAATCCAATAAAAGGCAGCTTTCAAGGTACTGTGTGAGGGGAAAATCAGCTAGAAAAATGGCAACTGTGTAGCTTGGTGTTCGCTTTGATGATGGAGTTTGGTTTTTTTATACTGAGGCTTATGAGAATGGAATGTGTAAGAGACATATTTTGGTTGTTGAAATTTTATGGGGCTACCCATGGTGTGGGTATGCATGTAATATATGCAATAAAACTACAAAATATGCAACACAATTTCAGAGTGGAAGTATTATGTATTACATAGTTTGGTTAAAAAAAACGGTTAAATTTGTAAAGACAAATTGGGCATTTTTTTATGACAGTGTAATTTTTGAAGTCTAGTTTTTACCCACTACAAATTCAGATACCCTCCAACATACTTGACCGCTGTCGGGATAAGGTTACCCTACAAAATCCTAATTTGGTGGGACTACTACAGTACAGCATAAACAAAAAGTCCTGAGGCCTTTTCACCTGAAACAACCCCCTTCCCCTTCACACACATACATACACATCTCCCAATTAACAATTACTCCGAAAACAAATCACTCCGAACTGCAAGCCTACTATAGCTCAGGAAAATGGTTTCCACAATTTTTTTTTATACAAGAATCTGAATGCGTTTCTTCATCTACACATGAGTGTGTTTTTCTTAGTCTTTGTTTCACCTGTGAAACTGCTTTCGAAGCTGTTATGTCTGTATCATTAGACTGATCTTAATGATTGATGATTTCATCATGCTTCGGCATCTTTAAATGTACTTCTGCAAAGCCTTCTCAAAACTTTGTTGCTAGTATCTTAGCAATGTGGGTCTGATATCTTTGCTAGCAGTTAGATTTCTAACGTTGCTAGGATCTTTGCAATGCGGGTCTGATGTCTTATCAGACTTGTACTATAATTCCTAGTTTCAGCTTACATGTCCAACTCTACATTAGGGTAAGGGGACCGAGGGCCTGAGCATTTGATGGTTGCAGTTTGATAGACAGCACATCCTTTTTTGTTATCACCAGTGTGCAGGGTAGGTACTTTTGCTTCTAACATGGCAAACTTTTTAAAGCTTTCTTTGGGATGGGGGTTAGGGGAGGGGTAGTGGTGGGAGTGGAGGGGTGGGGGTTAGGAGTAGGGCTTATGATAATGAATTCTTGACCTCTAATTTGTGTAAGAGGACAGTCTCATGAAAAAAAAGTCTTGAAGTAAAGTTGGCATGTGCAAAGAAACTATTAATAACAAAACAGATTGCAGTACAGGGTAACCTTGGCTACAGTTGACTTTGATTCTCGGTGTCGCTGTCGACAGGTTGCAGAGTGGTGACTTGCAATTTGGACTCCAGTAATCTCACAGCTGACAGCCGTGAGCAAATGTTTGTTTACATGCATCACCACATGTTTACATTGAATGCATATACATTGGTATATTTTCATATAAGAATATAAATCTAAAATGATTGTGCTTTTATGTTTCACACTGATATTGAACAGCTCCAGAAAAATTGTGCATTTAGCTAATTTGCAATTCATCATGCTGTATTCAACTGCTTTTGTGAGGTTCAAAACATTTCAGAACAAGTGAGAGGTTTTTTAACCATTTTATTTCTGAAAGTATCAGTTACCCAAAAATGGTACGGACATCTGCAACATTTTCCTGCATTAGATTATTCAGCCCGACAGTAAACCTAGTGCCATGATTGACAATGCATCATGCAGACTGCAGAGTGATTTTCCTATTGACTCCACAAGCACTAGCACCAGAATTTATAGAACACTGATTTCCAGCCAATTAACTCGAAGTATTTGACTGCAGTATTTAGTTAATATATATATATATGTATAAACTTTATATTGATTTGTACAGAATACAAATGGGTACACATACTGGTATACAAACACCCACTGGGATTCAAGACTAATGTTCAAGTACCTTTGATATATCCAGAAGGTACAGTTTAAAATTCATGTAATTTGTGTTGCTAATATTCCACTGTAAAAATTGGTATTATACTTGGTACAGCTTGTATCAATATTTTTGGTGGTTAGACCGAGGGCTGCTTTGGTCTGCAGATGTCCTATTTCCAAGTTAAAAACAAAAAAGCTTTTTCCATGTGGGTCTTAAATAAAAAGAGGAGGATGCTTTTGTTGTAAATTATTTGAATGGAATTGATGCTGGTGTTTATAAATCATACCAATTAAAAGCACATCTATGCAAGAACACATTCTCTTCGGACAACAACTTGAAAATATTCCATTTATTTCACTAATTTACATCACAATATTCAACAGACTGGGTAAGATTAAAATGTACAAAACTCCAGCTGAGCAGTTAAATATAGCTTCAGTGAAGATGACACATGGTTAAAGATTTAACTTTAAAACAAAGGCAGAGAAACATCTAGCTGGAAAAGAATGAGCGTTTGCAGCAACCAACTGGCAATACTGAAATCCAAAACAAGCACACATATTTTAAACTTGCCCATTTTCATTTGCATTTGATAACATTTCATACAAATCAGTACAAAAGCTGCCACATATTTTCCCCCATCCACAGTAGTCTGTATGCTCACAATTTTTAAACCAATGTTGTTGGGGTTTTAAAAAAATTTCATGATGAAGATTATCTTCCCAAACATATATTTACATTAAGTTTTTAAAATGCAGCAGGATTATCTTTCAAAATACTTGAAATATTTAGAATATTCAAATTAATCTAACAAGTAATCATAAGTTTATATAACAATTTTTTTTAAAGATTGCATCAACAAAGACATAATTCTCTACATTCATCAGAATTATTATTAAGACTGTTTAGTTGACTCATGCTGGGAATAAGTTTTAAAAAAATCTAAACCCATGCGCACATATGAACACACACACAGCCTGAAAATTCATAATCAGAATTTATAGTAAAAGGCATGCCTTTTAGATCTCAATACATTTTTGAAAAAAGATATGAACTGTTGTTAATTTGCCTTTACAGACAAAGCTGTTCATCTGAAGACCATGAGCTGCTGTCACAAGATGCTGACCATTTAATGTACACTAGTACTAATGGGACATAAACCATGCGGACTCAGCAGTCTGCCTGACGTACTCTCAGTATTTTAGTGGGTCAATAAGAGCTGTTCAGCTATGAAAGGCAGAGAATAGTGTTTCAGAAAAATATAAGCTTTTACCAGTTACTATTGTGAGAGTAAAATCTGAGTAAGTGCTAAAGAAAAAAATAAACCCTGTCCACTGGAAACACGTACTGAATTTACTTGATAAAGTGAATGGTAAAAACAGTTTAATAGATACAAGACAAACCATATAAGCATACATGTCTTTTGTATGGTATAGTCTGCTTAAATGTTGCGATTGTGGTAAACGTTTTGAAGCCTTGAAGTTAAAAGAAAACCCATCAGCCAAAATGAAAGGAGGGATGTCGAGCCATTATTGATTCTGTTACAAATGGAGTAGCTCAACATGGATGCTGGAATGGAGGAAAAATCTCATTTGTTGGGCCTGCCCTCTATTTTTGCTTCATCGTCCCACACATTGGTAATACAAGCACATCATTGAGCTGTATAACGTTCAAAAGTCATTTCTAAAAAAACCTCAACTCTAACAAGTTACTATTGTGAAAGATTTAAACATGAATGGATAAAAAGTGCACCATAGCTCCATACCAGTTATCCTTAACAAAATCGATAAGGGAAAGAATAACACCATTGAAGATGATCGTTTAGAAACTGTTCGTAAGAAAATCCATGGTAGGTGAGATAGTGCAAATTCATGTGACTAAAATTCCAACAATGTATATTATTACAGTGCAAGACCTTTTCTCCTGGTGACTTTTTGAGTGTACATCCAAAGAATTATAAGACTGCATTTTGCCATAAATAACTTAACCTCCATCTGCAGGGGTGCTGTGTACATGCATGTGCACATGAATGAATGACTGTGTATGTTCTATGTTTCTTCCACACCTAAAAGACAGTACTGTTACTGCTTATCAGATGAAATAAAGTTAGTTCAGAAAAGAATTGAAGATACAAGGAATTTGCGTGCAACTCTTCTGCATGGACAACGGAAGGCTGTCCTATTAAAATTTCAATATGCACTGATACAGATCTTCTGTCTTTTGAAAATCTGTTTTAATCTCAGTAATTGTTGAATTGCACATTATGGCAAAGTGTTCTGTCTTTTGAAAATCTGTTTTAATCTCAGTAATCATTGAATTGCACATTATGGCAATGTGTTGAAAACTTTTTTTGGTGGGGGGTAGGGGCCACTGAGGTCATTAGAAAGAGCACCAAAGAAGTACCTGGGAAAGAATCTGTTTTGGCAAAATCCAAAGCCTCTCACCCCAACCTCCCTCCCTCTTTATCTTGATTCCTACCTGATGGATTGTGCACCTGACAGCTAAAACATGAAGTCTGTCTGAACCTCACCCAGACTTTTTCTTCTTTTGACCTTTGGGAGTTCTACCCATGCTGTGGCAAGTAACTCTTCTTTGTGGTAATATGTATACACTGTACATGAACTCTACACATGCATGCAAACACAATCATGCACACACCCAAGCACATATACAGAGCAAAAATCATGCTCTGATACTTTAGCAATAGAACATTATACAAAACAATACATTCATAACAAGCATAAAAAGGAATGTAGTGGGGGCCTTTTAAAAGAATTTCCAGTCTTTACAAATCCTTAAAATGGTGGAAGTTAAAATACTGCCATTCATTATTGCAACATACCCTAAAGCAGACAACAGTATCAAATATGTCAGTAATGATTTTAGGATCTCCACATATCCTTTGGGTAAACTTAGATGTAAACCATATGAAAGTCTATAAAACGTACAACTAACCCTTCCCCCTATTACTAAATAAAGTCTTCAGATTAAAGGTTACCTTGTATCTTCAGGTACACAGACAATGTACACTGTAATTAATCTTTCATCCAACATACATATTTTATTTTAGCTGCACACATATAAAGCATTTAACAAAAACCAAGGTAACAGAATTATCTTTAAACTAGTTTTACAGAATGTATTAGTCTTTGTAACTAATGCCCAGCTTCACTAGTCATCTGGTGAAGTAACTGTCTTCTGACGATTATAAGGACCACACAGCAATAACCAAGTCCATACTCCATACAACACCCATGCAGAAATCAAATGTTATAGAAAAGGTTTTATTCTGTAACCTTCTTTGTAGAAAAAATACCATGTCTGCCAATGCTAGACAAAAACTAGTCTGAATGTTTCAGACAAACTGGCAGAAGTACTTCTATAGGTGGTGATGGTAGCAAGTTAAAAACAAAAACTGACAAACCAAGACTATTGTTTGAATTCACAGAAAGCAGCACAATGACTTATGTCCTAGAAGCAGTTGACACACACTAGCTCCTCTTGGTCATGTAAATATGCTGTTCTTAAAAGGATTGTAAGTCTTTGGTTAATACACAGATAAAAACCAAAGACCAGAAAGCTACTGCAGTTAACAGCAAAAAGGATACAAGATAATTCTGAACAACCAGGAAGCTGGCAACATATAGCATTTACTGCAAGTGGCAATACAAATGATTTTCATTAAACCTCGCATCATTACATTTGGTTTTTTTAGCTGTTTGGGGACACAAATCAGCAACTTAATCTGATGAACTTGCTGCACATCCTCAAGTACCTGAGGAACATAATGAGATTTTATACTGTCCTTTTAGGCAGTCATGAAGCAACAATCCATCATACTGACTGAAAACAAGCACTATAATTTAAATAGACAATACCAACTAACTAGTGGTCACAAGGATACCCCCATTGTAGCTGTAGCACGTACACATAAAAAACATGAGTGAGACTCTACATATTTCAAGTAGCAAAATCCCAACAAGCAGACTAAGAGAAAAATCTTGCATAGCTGAAACATACCTACAGCATGTAACAAAGCAGTAATCTTGAAATCTGTTAGAAATTCCACACTTTTCCAGATGCATGAAACAATAAAACTCGCTTGTTAATAAAATGTGTGTATCCAGCATATTTTCAGATATTACTATTCATTGGTAACCTTTCAGATAATATGGTTACAAACAGGGAGAGAATATCCAGCACCGAAATGGGACTGCAGCTCCACAGATTTGGTTAGAATGTAAGTTATGCTTCATTACTTAAAGTAGTAACATTTGCAGTGACAGGTCCTATTAATTAAATTTGAGATCAAAGACCAAGTCTAAAAAATATGGCAGGATAAGCTGTAACCAATGCAACCGAGGAAGGAATACATTTCCTGAGAAACCTATTTCTGAATCCAAGATTAAAACAAAGGAAAGCGGAACTTCAAGTGCAAGCCAAGAGCACTTAAGTCTCACATGACAATCCACAAGCACAATTCTTAGAAATTGTGTCTTAAGGAAGACTGAAATTGTTAACCATTTCAACTCCTTTGTTCTTTTTATCTTCTGAAAGCTGAATTCCATGTTACATGTATCAGCAATTCTGAGTGCACCAAAACCAAACTCCCTCCTAAACCCCTTCCAAGCCATGTAATGTTAAGAATGTTGTAAGCAGCACTACTCTTGCTATACCTTTAGAAGTCCCTTTGTGCACTCCAAATCTAGCAGTACTGGCAGAGACAGGACAAAAACCTAAAAAAACCCTAATAATTAAGGAAAGGGCGGCAAACTACTGCTACAAGATACAATATCTACCCATGGACCATCCAGTCAAACAGATCCACACATTCACAAATCCCCATTAAAACAACATGGGTCGACAAAGATCTCACAAAGTACAATACACAAATCCAGCTCAACAAAATATCAGAATTTAAACATTAATTCAACACTACTTCAAGATCATTCTCAGATCCACATGGATCCCTTCTATGACCCGATTATCTAAATGACTTAAAAACTGGCAATCAAATAGTTGGCCTGCAAGATGCCTGGCACTATAGGAACAGTACTGGGACTGGTTTGCCTGGTGTCAGTACATGTATAATGTGACTGGGTGGGACATAAGCCTGTGTTGTGGCAACACTTCCAGTGTGTCAGAAGTTAACTTGTTTTAAGCAACACTGTCCTGATATGCACCTCGTTTGCAACTGGTAGCTAAGCAACAAAAACCAAAAACCAAACCAAACCCTAGTTTTCAGCTTGGCTTAGTTTCCATTTTGTCACCACATGGTGATAGCATCATCGCAATTCACAGAAAACTGGCTTCAAACACAAATTACAGAAGTAACAAAATGGAAACTTAATAAATGTAATTTTTGCTCCCAGAAAAAGGCTGCTATGCTCTGAATGCGTATTTTTCTTCTTTTTTAAAAATTCTACCAACACATGGATCTTTTGTGTCTTGTGCAGGGATTTGGTGCAGTTTTGTATAGGACTTCATTCAGATTAAAATCATTTTGAAAAGATTTAAGTTTAGAAAATATCTATAAGAAAATACAAACTTTTGGAATAAGTCCCCTGGAAATACCTATGTTGAAGAATCCAATGACAATACGCCTTTGTGTTATTTGAACCTAAGTTCCCTACACCATCACACAAGCTCCTTTTGTGCAAGCTTAAAAGCTATGCACCAGTCTCTGAGACTCAGGCTGAGATGATGGAAAAGGTCGCCAGCTGAGCATTCAGAAAAAATACAGCAACATCAAAGCAACTACACAGTATATGTGTCAGCGCTGCTGTAAAATCATGATCAGAATTTGTTGGCAAGTAAGACAATATACTGTCTGTATCAGTGCTCCCTTAAAACTATGATCAGAATTTGTTGACAAGACAAGATAGTATCTGTATCAGTGCTTCCTTGATACTATCACTAGAATCGGTTGGCAAGTAAGCCAAGATACTGTATGTGGCAGTGCTCATTGTAAAACATGCAGGAAAAGGTTGTCCCAGGACCCGTTTTAGGTTGCAGTGGCCAGCATCGTGGATTTGGGGCTTCTGTGGGCAGCATTGTGAGAGTGGTACTCATTTCCTCTTCTTCCTGTCTTACCTTCCTTAATCCATGGGCCCGGTACCCATGGCCAGCTGGATGAACAGGGGGATATGTGGTACAGCACATGGGTACTGAACTAGAACCTTCAGGTTTGGAGGCCAGCATCTCCATCTGCTTCCCTGCTCTTAGTAAAACTATGCTTAAAAAAAAATGTTTGGGCAAGTAAACCAAGATATCACAAAAGTCTGAACAGAGGTTTTCCATCCAAGCACTTAAAAATATGATGTACTTCAAAGACAATAAATACACATAAAACAATATATATATATGCATACAATACAGAATCACAAGTGATAATTTATGATGCACCATTACATACTTATTTACAACACTGTATTCCAGCTTTTCAATGTCTTTACAATCTTCACCAGTCAGTCTGTATGTGAGAAGTCTTTGTGGGACAGTAAACAAAAGTGATGAATAACTTTTCAAAATTTTCCATCAATGATTCAAAGTCTAGATTGATGTCACTGTCTTTCTGCACATTGCGATTGATCTTTACTAAATTTTCAGCAAAAAACCCCCTTAAAAATCTCCTCTTTATCAACTGACTCTCCATGCATGTCTCCCAAACTCCTCAGAAGTCTCATTATTTATTTCACCAAATTAAAAAAAATGCATCTAGGTCAAATAGCCACCAAAAGATGCGTGACGCACGGGGAGCAATCTGCAAGAATAAGAGAATTCCTGTGAGAATCATGTCTATAACAAAAAAAATGATTGTGCAAAGTATCGGGAGCTCTAGGATTTCAGACCAGTGGCCACTAGTGGGCAGTTGGTTGCTCAGGCGGTTAAAAACGCAAAAGCATCTGCTGCTGGCTAATGCAGGTTACAGAAATATTTTGACAAATCTAGCACAATCTTTATCTGATTCTTATTCTATAGAGCTATAAGCCTAAAAAAAATCACTAACATTTTCTCTGTTTTGCTTCTGACATATATTTTTCTTGGCCTATAGACAGACAAGTGGCACAAAGGTCAGATACTTGTCTTCCTGACAGTGAGAAGTACAGGTCGCAGACTGAAGTCTTAACTGTGGCACATTCATGTCCTCTGCATATGACCCCTGTTTACTGGGCTACTAGCATGCCTTGATTGAACCTTAGTGATGGCAGTGACACACCATGCTAAAATTTGGTTCAAGTCTCAACACATCATTATGGGACCACTGTAATGATAATCTCCTGGAAAGGGTGTCACCTTCTACCTTCAGTCTTCTTCAAGTGTCTCCACATAATACTGTTTTTCTAGCAAGTAGGCCTTGACCTTCTGAGGCAGGGGCAGGTGGTCAACATGGTCGCGCCTCACCCAGCGCAGCACCAGGAAGCGACACATGTGCTGGAGAGAGGGCACACGGCAAAATCTGGAGACTGGGTACAGCAGCTGGATGGGCAGGGGAGGTGAGCCTGGACCAGCAGGCCGCAGGAAGTACAGGAAGCGGCCATTTTTTGAGTTCTCTATAGTTTGTTCAATGAACTGGCAGATCTTGGCTTTCCCGTGAGAGTCTGGCTGGGACCAGAAGCTGAAGAGACCTGGAAAGGATAAACAAAAGTGAAGACATGATTATTCATGCAAACAAAAGGACAACCAGTTATATTTGTTAAAGTTTAAGTTGAACAGAGCTTTTGGACCCATAACAGATGTAGTCAGTATTGATAAAGTTTTATTCATTTTCAATAACTTATTCATGCTGAAGAATTTGCACCATCTTCATTACCTTCCAGTGAAAATGCACTGCATGAAACAATGACATCCTCTTGTTTTCAATTCCATTTACTGTGTTAAGCCTAGTTTTACATTCTTTCTTGAAAACTTCAAACAGAAAATATAGACTCCTGTGTTTATTTTAACCCAACTTCTTTTTAAAGGGGATTCAAAAAGTGTGTAGTTATTTCTTGAAAAGTTCAAAAGTTTACTCTTTTAATGATCTCTGCTATTCAACACCTAAATATGACCAAGGATTTACAGATCTGATTTTAAAACAAAAGAGAAAGCAATACAAAAGCAAAGCCATGAAAAGTTTTATCATTTAGTTTGCATAGACAAGCAAGCCTTTTGTGTTAATTTCCTTCTGTTACCCACATAAAAAAAGGGGAACAAAAGACATTCTTTCATCATGCAAGGCCTTTTCGTCAGCATTTACAGATTTACTGACCTTTATGATGTTCTATACGTGTATGATGGACGTGACCCATAGACTTGAAGGAGAGAGACAGGATATAGTTCTCGTTGGATGAGTCACGCACCAGGAAAGAGCCATCTGGCTTGTCACCAAGCTTGCTTTCTGCCTCCTCATAGCTCAGAGGACCCCAGTACCAGCCACACTATATCCCAGAGGAGTGGAATTTACACACTGACATTAGCTAGGAATCTTTTTTTGGTCAAAGACAGTACTATCACAGCAAGTGCAATGAGTAAGCATGGTGCCAATTAAAAAAGACTCCTGTGGCAATAAAAAAAAAGTCTTCTATAAACTACACAGTGCCCACTAAGTAATGAACAAGCATGCTGATATGATAAAGCCTGATAGCAATGCACTGTTATTTCAGGTTACAGCTGAAATGGTGGAAAGAAAAAAAGCAACAAGGAGAAAAGTTTTTGAGGAGCTCCATCCATCTCAGTAGAAATAATAATTCAGCTGTCAGATTAGTCTAAACTGTAACTTTCTTTCTGAGAAAAGATATGACAGGAAAATGGTGTGTAGAAGTCTACAACCCCCCCCCCCCACACACACACACAAAATCAAGTGTGAATTACAGAAACCAGGAAGAGAGATGTGCACAAGTGTGAACATGTGTGAGTGTCATTGTGCATAGATTCATGCATGTGTGTGTACTCATGCGTATTCGATGCATGCAAACATGCCTTTGCATAAGTGCAGGTGCATGCATGTGGAAGCATGCCTGTATGTGTGTGCGTGTGTGTAGATGTGTGTGCATAAGGGTGAGTGTGTGAGAGAGAAAGAGAAACTGGAAGAGAAAGAGAGAAGAGAGACATTACAAGCAAGTGAGGAACAAACTACATTTTAAAAAAAGAATGTGACGCAATAGATGGATGAGGTAGTTTAGGTTCAGATAAATCTGAACCAAAAATGCACCTGAAATCACACATCATGCAGGTTAACTGTGTAATTCAACCTCTATCCTCCTTTTAAAAAATCATACAACAAACAACAACC
>SMGT01004408.1:108653-120563 GCA_004794575.1 Lanistes nyassanus | reverse complement strand
AAAAAAGACTCCTGTGGCAATAAAAAAAAAGTCTTCTATAAACTACACAGTGCCCACTAAGTAATGAACAAGCATGCTGATATGATAAAGCCTGATAGCAATGCACTGTTATTTCAGGTTACAGCTGAAATGGTGGAAAGAAAAAAAGCAACAAGGAGAAAAGTTTTTGAGGAGCTCCATCCATCTCAGTAGAAATAATAATTCAGCTGTCAGATTAGTCTAAACTGTAACTTTCTTTCTGAGAAAAGATATGACAGGAAAATGGTGTGTAGAAGTCTACAACCCCCCCCCCCCACACACACACACAAAATCAAGTGTGAATTACAGAAACCAGGAAGAGAGATGTGCACAAGTGTGAACATGTGTGAGTGTCATTGTGCATAGATTCATGCATGTGTGTGTACTCATGCGTATTCGATGCATGCAAACATGCCTTTGCATAAGTGCAGGTGCATGCATGTGGAAGCATGCCTGTATGTGTGTGCGTGTGTGTAGATGTGTGTGCATAAGGGTGAGTGTGTGAGAGAGAAAGAGAAACTGGAAGAGAAAGAGAGAAGAGAGACATTACAAGCAAGTGAGGAACAAACTACATTTAAAAAAAAGAATGTGACGCAATAGATGGATGAGGTAGTTTAGGTTCAGATAAATCTGAACAAAAAATGCACCTGAAATCACACATCATGCAGGTTAACTGTGTAATTCAACCTCTATCCTCCTTTTAAAAAATCATACAACAAACCACCCCCCCCCCCCCCCACGAAAGTCTTTGCATCTAAGCTCAGATTCAGAATGCTAAAAAAAACCCCAACTTAATATACAATCAATGACTGCCAGAGTCCTGAAGGAAAACTCGTGACATGACAAAATACAGACACATGGTGCAACAGGATGCGGCTTCCATGCCTCAATGGGCTTTAAAGCCTAGTCTATGGTGGGTTTGTTGTTAGTTGTGTTACACAATGTTAGCAGCTCTGGCTATATCATGGTGACAATTTTCAGGTTAAGATGGCTGAATGTTGTGAGATAAAAAATGTTAACAAAGTTAACTGTAAATGATGGGTAAAAGTCCTTACAGCAACAGGCATAAATTTGTTTGTAAATATCTTTTAAAAGGCAAGTTGGTCCCAGACGTAGTAAAACAAAAAAGTTGTTTGAAGAAGGGGCAATAAAAATATTGCTGATGTATGCAGCTCCAACAGGTACAACAAAACAAGATGTGTTTGATGGTGATGGGGGAAGGTTCAGTCTATGAATTAGTCTTTCGGTGTGAAAAAAAATACATGAAAATTACAGAAGGAATGTCTGAAAGATGGATTTCAATAAGGCAGTAAGCAGATCTCAGAGATCAAACTGACTTCACTGATCAGCTCAATGACATCTATATTTAGATCTCTAGACCATGCACTGGGGGAAAACAGGCGGTCTGATTCTGTCACACTCACAGTAGGGCTCAGTCTGGGTCATAAGCATGCTGATGCTTCAGTTGCTTGTTTACTTCTCTCAGGATTCCATCTGATCCATCAAGAAAGGCATTATGGTTAAAAGCCATAAACAGAGGGGACGCCTCCAGAAAACCATGGATCCCTTCAGAATGCGAAGTAATCTGTTCTGATCATTTTGCAACCTCCAGACATGTGACTCTAAAGATTTTGAAGGAGACTGCAGTACCATCTATTTTTTCATGGAAGGCAACACCACCATAGGTAGGCATATTGATTTCAGTACAATTTGTTGTCAATTGTACTAATTGGCCACAACACATAATTTTATTTATTATTATAAGAAAACATGCACAGAAAATAGTTCATCCACTTAAATCAGCTTTGTTAAATTATCAGAGTTTTTGGTTTAGTTTATTTCACCTTAAATTATATCAGCATGCAACAAAATGTATTTAAACATGGGAGATTGCCTTGACACGCTTGAGATACAAAATGTATTTTTTTTCACACCAGTGCCTTTTACCAAACAAAAATAAATGTACGCCCAAGTTGACTATGTAAAAACTTAGTAAATAATATATAGTAATAATTTTATCTGAGCAGACATCAAGCAGAAAAACAAAAACAGAGCAGAGGAGAGGATTAAAGATAATGCGCGTAATGACTGCAACAAAGAAAACTATGATTAATAAAGAACAAATGAGGACCGAGCACTTAAATTATCGAAAGATAACTCCAACATAGGTACTGGCAGCGCTCAAACATAGCCGTATGCAGACCCCTGTGCCCAAGGGAGCTTACCGTATCCAAGCACATAGCAAAGAGAGGGCCGAAAGAAAGGAACTTGGCAGATAGATCTGCCATCCTTTTCTTTATAACGGCGCTATTCTTCACACAGCTAACCCTCAGTGCACAAAGTGTGCATACAGAGAATCCATTTTAATGTAGTCAGCCAGCTCACTAAGCGTGTGTTGACAACTAGGATTCAAAGATGAACACAATATAGGACAAATACATGAAATCCTCAAGGTGCAAATTATAAATTATAAATTATGTTTGAGCAATGCCAGTACCTTTGTTGGAGTTATCTTTCGATAAATCCACTAAGAAAATGCATTTGGGGAAGGGAGAAGTGTTTGTTTTTAGATTTCCTCATTCCCAGTCAAAGATGTACAAAAACCATTCCTGGTTTGACTGCCATGGTAAGATTAAGACTAATTGGACAATGTTTAAAGTTAGACTAAAGTTTATAGTTTTAAAACTACAAACCATATCTTTAGGTATTGTGTGGGTGAAGCAACAGATAAAACAAACATTTATAGAGCTAACCTTATATCACAAACACTTGCTATTCCACCCAATAATCTTAATAAAGAAATGATTGAAAGTACAAATTATCCTGCAATACTTCGTTAAAACTAGTTTCAAGACATGAAGATAAAGTGAAAAATCTGACACGATGCTTTGTTCACACTGTTGGAAACCACAACCAAAAGCTATGGGCATGGCTTTTTACCTGTACTGGAAGCCAAAACCGGTGGACTGTGGCGGCTATAGTATTTGTGGTCTAGAGATACTATTATCTAGGTCATTGGATCTGCCCTTCGTGCTTATGCCAACATACTGCTCCTAATCAGAGGACCCTTAACCCTGAAGTTCGTTAATAAAGTGTCGTTTAAGACTAAAGAAACGTCTGAACTATTTTCTTTACAAATTATTGGTGTTACATTTATCTTCTCATGTGTGTATCTTTCTGATGTTCTTCCTGTATGCAACATACATTAAAAAAAAAAAGCTTACGAACTTTTGGAAACTGATCAAATCTTCGTTAATATTTCCTGTTGTTTCCCAATGCACATGAAGCGAAGAACACAAAGTCAACATCACAAATGAATTAAATCCAGTCCGTAGATGGAAAGAAACTGAGAAAAAATATGCTTAAAACAAAAAAGGCTAATGATATTATAGACACTAAATGACCCTTGATGCTGCTGCGTCCTTTGACTTGAGGAAAAATGTTAATAAGTCCACACTCAAATCTTAAGTTCTCCAGGACGGCACATATCATTGTGCATTTTTCTTTTATAGACTTCAATTGATGCATCATACCCTTCTTCCCCAACACATACAGTGCAGAAAGCTTCTTTTTAAGGGTTTCTGATTATATATCAATTTATTTGAAAGCAAAAGCTGCACTTGAAACGGTTTTTAAAAAAGGCCTATCAGACAAGATGTTAGTAATAAGAGAAAGCAATTTACACTTTGCAACCCCCTCTAAGACTTACATCTTTAAGCTGTTTCATGCTTTCTAAGAAATCCTGATGTGAGGAGCTGGCTGTATCCCCACCTGCATAAAGAAAGGGAAACAAAACAATTCACCTTTTTAAAAATATCAGTCGATATAGACTATGTCAAATGTAAATGGTACAATAAAAATTTACAGCTAAAAACAATGCATAGACAACTTCTAACACACACACACACACCTTTACAGAGCATGACACTAATGAATTAACAGAATTTAATATTTTCGCAATTATATCCCTGAAATATATATATATATATATGGGTGCACATGAGGGTGTGCATGCATCCGCACTCATGCATACATGCCTGTGCACACAGCAAGCATATCCCACATGTTTCATCTGCATAGTAGTCAGAGCAAGGGAACAGGCTAACATCAAACCTCTTCTTCGGCTGGTCTGAATCTTTAGTTTTCAAAACATCGCTGAGCCCTACAATGCCTTTTCCATTGGCTAAAGCGGCAAAGGATTCTACAGATATCTGCCCCTCCAGAAATCTCAATGGGATATAAGAAAATGATTATGTCATGGTTGGGTGGTTGGGGGACGAGGGGCTGTGCCCTATTGTACTCTTTCCTAACTGCGCCCCCCCCCCACCACCAAAAAAAAAGGTCCTGCAGGCTTCGGGTTTCGTATTTCCCACCCACCCACAACGTCACCGAGACACGCTGGGTTGAAAGGCGCTGTTTAAAAAAAAACGCGTATTGGGATAGACTCTGGCAGTGCCTTTTCATTGGTGCAGCGCCTGACTCTGTTGCAGTGCGTCATTCACGGGTGTTGGGAAAAACCTCTCCATCAGCACGGCCTCACCGACGTGCATCTGGGCTGGCAAGGACGATCTGAACCGTGGGAACCTGTCCACGCACGGGCGCGCCGTCCCTGGCGACTGCGCGGCTGGCTGTGGTTTCATCACCAGGAACTGCAGCCCCCGTAAGCGGCATTCCTGCCATCACGAGTGCAGCTTCCGGTCCTGTGTAATGATTTGTTGCTGCTGCTTGTAGCTACGGTTTCTACACACGTCGCATGTAGTGTGCGGTAGTCTTGCAGCCAGCAGGTGCATGCATAATCCCTTCAAAGATGCTATCTCGATCTCCGTCTCCGTTTTCTTGATCCAATGGGACAATATGTCAGCGGACTGAATGTTCTCTTATAAGAGACTCAATGTTGAAAATCTCTCTCTCTCCCCCCCCCCCACCTTACGCACACACCTCCGCCCAACAAACAGGCATTCTAACGTTTCCACATACAGGGTGTGCTGACGCTGCTCGCAATGCCAGTACGATGTGCTGCTGCCGAAACACGGACACTTTCGGTTGCCTTTGCAATTTTCTCGGAGATTTGAGAATGTTTGAAATTATGTATTTCAAATGTATCCTGCCCCTCTTTAACTATATAAGAAACAGGAAAAAGCACACGCAAAACAACGAGGAAGAGAGAGAGTGAGAGAGAGTGAACGGGGGAGGAAAGAGCAAGGACTCAGGAAGAAAGGGGAAGCGAAACAGTTTCCTGTCGATAGAGCTAGGGAACTCCCAGAAGGCAGCACCTTCGGGTAATCTCATTCAAAATCATTATCTTCTCACCGAAATACAATCTTATAAGCCAAAAAGCATTTCAGGCATAAAACATGACCTACGTCGAAAGTGTATAAGGCATCAGCCATGCGTGCGATCAAGTGTACCAATTTTAATAACAAACCTTTCCGCGAAGCCTGACAGGGTGATGGTTTCGTATCCTTTGTTTGGACATCACCTAGCTGGACAAGCGGCACTTTCGGCAGCACCTTAGCGGTGACCACTTTCTTACTTTTATTTCCGTCAGGTGCGCAGTCCGATTTCCAACAGGACACGCCGCCCCGCCACCCTAGGTGCGGTGACGACGGCAAAGTAATCGACGATAGCGAGGAGCGATGAAAACACAGAGGGTGGAGATGAGGATAATCGTCGTCGTGGGTACCCTTTACCGGGGACATGCTGAGGCCCAGAACGGACACCCCCCTCTGGCCAAGACCCATAGCGGGTGACTGTTAGCAGCACCGATAACGGCTGTCACCGAGCAGTACTGTCAGTCTCACATCCAAGAGCTGGCTCCTTCTCTTTCCACTGATGCCAGAAAGAAGACTTGAAAGAGCCTGGTTCTTATTTACTTCTAATCACCCAAGAAACCGGATCCTGAGTGGCGGATGAGGGGTAACGAAAAGGGAGGGCGGGACAGGCATTTCCCCCTGAGATGGCAAAGGGCTCGCAATCAGCCAAGCAAGTTGCGCTGGTGGGGCGGGGGGGGGGGGGGGGGGGGGGGGGGGGGGGGGGGGGGGGGGGGGGGGGGGGGGTAGAGGACGAATGCACCAACTCCTTATGCTGGTGATGAATACTGACTGCACATTTGTGACGCATGAGAGTAAACTAACAAAGCTTTTAGGGGCAGGGTCTGTTACGGTACAGGCAACACATGAATAGAATCTATGGTGTCTGCAGGTCAGACTGAGTTTGAAGCAGTCGTATCCTAAGAACTGCAGCAACGTGCAACGTGACAGAACACAATGTCTAAATAAAGGCAATATGAAAACTGATTATCATATTGATTTTGCTGTATTCGCGTAATGTGCGCATTTCCTCTGGCAGACCCCCTCCCCTCCCCTCCTCAAACCCTTTCATTGGTTTAAAATAAACAAATAAATAAAAAAATGAAACCAAAACATGAGATAAAACCGATTAACAAATAGGGAATCGACTGAAAGAAAGAAAGAAAGAAAGAAAGAAAGAAAGAAAGAAAGAAAGAAAGAAAGAAAGAAAGAAAGAAAGAAAGAAAGAAAGAAAGAAAGAAAGAAAGAAAGAAAGAAAGACGCTAGTCGCACAGACGAAGAGACAGACTTGTTGTCTACACGGTCAGCAGCCCCCTCTCCTCTGATGAAGGCTACCATCTTTTCCAACTGTTTTCCCAAGCTATGCGGTTTAGAGCTGGGCTGAACCCGTCCCTCTGGGCATGCTAAAGAAGGCGCCAGCTTTAGCTTCCAATACTGAAGAAGTTTTGAAGTGTAGCCCGAGTGCTGCGTCGCAACTAGCAACGATACCTTGCTGTTCTCTCTCTTTTTTTTTAACCCGTCGCAGTCAAGAGCGTTTTTCTGAGAAATGCACTATTATCTCCTAATTTGATTTTTTTTCACAAGGTGAGTACTGGTTTCACGAACTTGCTACGGGCAAAAGGTTGCGACATACGAGAAGCTTCACTTGGAAGTGACCAATCACTGATAGGAGGACGTCATTCATCTGTTCGGAACTTCTGATCCCAGCATCTCTTATCCAGGTATGCATATACGTCAAATGAGTTCCCACTGTCTGCCATAGATCCAGGTTCTAGCTACAAGCTGGCTAGTACTGGTGCTGTTAACTGTCACAGTACGGGTCCGGCTTTGGACAAGACAGAAATAAAAAAGTAAAAAACTAAATAAAGGCATTATTCCCTACCGCTACAATATGTCCTTACAGTCACGTTATTCATGATTTTCCTTTTCGGTAGTGTTATCAGGCTGAGCATAAGGATTTGTTTCCCCTGAGCATAAGATTTTTTTTTATAAAAAGGGATATGGGCCTATGGCCGATAGCTTAGGGGTAAAACGACACCACAGATTTCTCAACTAAAAACGCGCTGCACGCGCCTGAGAAATAACTTTCCGTCCACAGCTGGAAACTGATGAGAGTCGGGTGAGAACCCAGCTGTCAAGAAGAAGAAAAATCCCAGCAGGCGATACATCCAGGAGGATGAAATAAATAAGTCAAATAATAAATAAATAAACCATATTGATAAGACTGGCTTCAACTTATTAGATAAAAGGGGTTGGAGAAACGGAGTGAGGGAAAGAAAGATTGAGGAGCGAGTGCCAGAAAGTAGCAGACAGCAGGGAAAGCGCGGAGAACGGAGGAACGGAGAAATTATGTCCGTGAATAAAAATCGTCTCCAGTAAGCATGCTGCTGCAGATCCTCCACATTTATCAAAAGTAACCACAAACACTGGGAACAACTGATGTGTGCAACATACGACGATACACAAAATCACCCCGCCCTCACCATGACGTGTTGTTTCGAGTCTGGGCAAAGTAGGTGCGAAATTCTTTTTCCCAGTTGAGTTCTGGCCCAACCTGGACACGCATGCGCAGGCCACCTTTGATCCCGTTTAGCGCAAAGACACAGGCTTAAACTTATACATGAAAACAGAAGCTCTACCTAATGCCACATCCTAACTTTACCCCTAACCCCACTCCCCTCCCCAAAAAAATCGTAAGCTAATATGGATTTCGAACCAGCTGAGACTTATCTGTGAAACCCACGCAATTTCTTTACCAACTCGGCTATGAATCACCACGGATTGGTCTCTTCTAGAAGTCATGGCTTGACCGATAATTATTTGTTGTGGTTAGCAACTGGCATGCGCAAAGCATTTGGTATGCTGTGGCAGAAATGATTTGGGACAAAAATTTCCCAACCCGATGCACATCAGGACGGTGTTGTTTAGACAAAGTTTACGTGCTGCCACACTGGGACTGCTATCACAACATAGGCTTCAGTCCCGGGCTAACCAGTCCTAGTACTGTTCCCTACAGTGCCAGGCGTCTAGCAGGGCCGCTAATGGATTGCCAATTTTAAAATTGTGTACATTTATATACAGCATCACCGCGTTCAGAAAACGCCCTCCGTGCGCTTGACCCATAAGCATGTATGGACATAAACAGTACAGAAAATACAAACTACACAAACAGAAACTACACCAAAAATACAAGAGCAGAAGACTAAGTTACTGGCGAAATCTTAGGTATGACCCGGCCGGGACGCGAACTGCCGACCTCCCGCCTCGGAAGACAACCGTCAGACCACCGAGGCAGACTGTGAGAGAGAGAGAGAGACTCCTCCAAACAAACTTTCGATTTTTTTTAAAAAAACATCCACTGAGAAGGATCGACACGTGACTGATGAAAACGAGTCGGTGTGATACCATCTCCGCGTGAGTGAAACACAATCAGCGCCTCGCTGTGTAGTGGTTTTTTTCCCGCAGATTTTGAGACAAAATGTACACGCACTGCACCATTCAGGCTGGATTCTGAGGAAAATTTGTTCTGACCCAGGAGGTAGGGCCAAATGAAGAGAAGTATAGAGAATAACGACCAGGAAAACCAAGAAATAGTTTAAACGCTTTTTAAATACTGCCATGACAACAGGATATGAGAAGGAAAGGCATAAAAGTTTCAAGCTTTGTTGCTCAGGTGCGGTCTCATGGTTCGACCGTGTCAAATGCAGTGTTAGAAATGTGCGTTCTGCCGCCAGCAACCGAAATACTACTCAAAAGGTGTGACGTCGCTGAATAGCCACTGACAGTACCTCACAACCAGCACCATCGGTTTATTAGACTGCTGAACCTCTGGCTGACTGGCAACTAATCGATGATTTTGACAAAAAATCTCAGGGATGGGCTGCATGGGGGTTCTTACGCGCGTTGCCTAAAGGGCTTCCTACACTTGCAATGCTCTCAACGTTGAGCGAAAACATTTTCCGAGGATTCTCCGTACACGGGCGCATGACACCTGCAACATTTTACCAGCCAGATCGTCACATGATCATCACGTGTTCGCTCTAGGGGCTGACAATAGTAACACTATGGATGATCACGAACAATTTATTCTGACCGCTGCAGCTTCTGCGACTGCATTTATTTTCGCCCAGCAGTCTGAGAAAACAAAATGGAACAGACGAATGTGGGTTCCACAGTGCATTGCTCGTCGAAACTAGTTGGGAGCATACGCGTACGTGTCTGCTACAAGAATATCACCACACGAATGTCGCACGACAGTTTCGTGACCCAGCCGTCTCGCAATCGCCGGGTGAACTTCCCGTACTAAATCTCTGTTTGAATAGTCAGGGGATGTGTTTTCGTATATGCTGGGATGGTGCTGCAATCGTTTTTTCTGACCAGATGACTATCAATCGAAGGCCTAACATGATCACGACCAGCGCTAGACCACACCGCACTAAATAGCAGGATTGTTTCTGATTGGCTGACACGCTGCAATATTTTGAGCCCCTGCTGGAAAATAGCGCGGCGTGGTATCCCCTAAAATGTTGAGAGGCCTCCCTGAAACATTTTCGCTCAACGTTGCAACTTCCATATATGGTAAACATTGCAGAGAACATTGCAAGTGTAGGAAGCCCTTGCAAGATTTCGCCTGCGAGATCTCTAGCCAGCGAGCGTCTGTAGGAAACATCCAAGAGTCTCGCGCACGAGGCCGAAGTTTTTCGAGCCAACATGCGGTCATACGAAGCCCCGAGCAGCCACGAAACGTCATTGTTTTAGGTCTAAATAAAAGGTTTTAAAGGTATATTTAACATCAGAATGCACTTTCTGAGTTATTTGTTGCATAAAATGGCAACAAATACCGAAATACGAAATACCGAACAGCCACAAAAAGTCATGGTTTTAGGTCTAAATAAAAGGTTTTAAAGGTATATCAAACATCAGAATGCACTTTCTGAATTATTTGATGCATAAAATGCCATAAATCGACACTTGAGTACGTACATTTTATGTCAGTACTGTTATCGTCTGCTCGTCTGCGATGTACACGAAATACCGAACAGCCACGAATATATGTGTCGAATACCAACGAAAAATCATGGTTTTAGTTCTAAATAGAAGGTTTTGTGTCAGTACTGAAAACTACTGTTATCGTCTGTTCGTCTGCCGTGTATACGAAATACCGAACAGCCACGAAAAGTCATGGTTTTAGGTCTACATAGGTTTTGTCAGCCATCTTTCTCTTGCCGGCGAAGATGCCCTAAAGGCTCCTCGCGAGTCCTTGCAAGGTTTTTCCTGCGAGAGGTGCTGGGCAACACTTAACTGGAGTTCTCCTCGCGAGGTTTCGCGAAACCTCGCCTTAGGCAACACGCATCTTAAAGGTTTACAGGATACATGGGCGAACGAGCGCCTTCGGACCCCTCAGAAAACCTGATACCAATGCTTATGCAAACCAACCCAGGGCCCAGACCATTGAATAATAACAATGTTGAAGCGATTTTATACTTACTGGAAACTTCACTGTTCTGAGAGCCTGAGTCTCTGTCTTGACATACCATAAATGTATTGGTATTGCAGGCATTAGAGTTGAAAAAAAAAATCCCACAACACATACTGGCATTTCTTGGCACTACCTCCAGTTTGGGAAGTTTGTGGAAAGGTGGGTGCATAATGTGGGGATATACAGTATTGCCTCAGCACTGCAAATGCCAAACATGAGCAGTTAACCATGCCCAGGATGGTGTTCTCTCAAAGGCTATCAAATTCTCCCTCCCCCCCCCTCCATATGACACTACCCACACAAATCAACTCAATTTGAAAATTGTTTTCCACCTTGGTTGTGCAAGGGCCACTCAGGTATGTGCAGATGCTTGTGCATATTTTTGAAATGGATATAGTGCAATATGCTACATATAAATATTTCACCTGGAGTGCCCTGCACAAGATCTTGTACTAGGCACAGTATTACTTTACTGCTGTCACTAGAGCTGACAATGTGATTCTCAACAAACATACTTATCTATGGATTAAAAAAAAATTATTCACATCAGCTTTACAACCAGATCTGGTTTATGGGTCACAGGACTGACCAAATAATATCTTTATGTGCTAACTTTTCTACAGTACATACCACAGGGATAAGAAGACTTGTAATACATTTAAACCAACTCGGAAGCAGGAATTTCCACAACTGTTTGTATACAGACTACCCAGAGCTGGGTTGCATGGGGTGTTAGTTACTTTGCTCCGCAAATTAAAAAAAAGGTGCACATGAATTACAAACCAAAAATGGGCACTACATCTCCTCTTATGTGACAGGTACGGTAGACACTAACAGTACTCAAGCAATCCAGCCCTAGAGGTTTTTTACTGCCAAAGTTACTGGACCATTATTACAAGAACTTTATAAAGCAAGTCAAAATTCTGTTTAATATCATAATCAACAATCATCAGCCACTTCCTAGCTCAGCATTATTGTCGGGATTATAAATCTCCACCTAATTTCAGTTAACAGCTAACCTGTCTAGCCTAGCTGTCTCTCCAGCCCTCCTTCTTAGTCAGTTGCCTTCAACATGGGAAAACAGTGTGTGTGTGTGGGGGGGGG
>SMGT01004408.1:20703-85327 GCA_004794575.1 Lanistes nyassanus | reverse complement strand
TTTCGTATGACTGCATGTTGGCTCGAAAAATTTCCGCTTTGTGCGCGAGACTATTGAATGTTTCCTACAGATGCTCGCTCGCTAGAGATCTCGCAGGCGAAATCTTGCAAGGGTATCATCCTTAGGCAAAGCGCCTTTGGATGTTTCCTACAGACGCTCGCTCGCTAGAGATCTCGCAGACAAAATCTTGCAAGGGTCTTGCTCTTAGGCAACGCGCGTCAGTACACGCGAACACGCCACGAAAGTTGCAGCGATAATTTCAACAAGGGCGCACAATGCCCAAATGTTCTTAGAAGTTACTTCCCCTGAACACCATACAAAACCAACATGCCCTCGCATTTCTAGTACAGACCGTGTCTGGCAACCTATTTCCGCCACGGTCAACCCTGGAGTTCGACATTTTACCTTTATTACTCACTAACAGAGGATTTTCAAGGAATATTTTCATTTTCTCATATTTCAAGGAGTTTCAAGGGCCTTGAAGGGGGACCCCAAAATTCAAGGGTTTTCAAGGAGATTCAAGGAGCGTACGGACCCTGCATATGATAGGTGTATATTCATTAAACGTGTAGAAACATGTATTTATTATTGTCATACAATGCAGAAACAAGGAAGATCTTTTGTGACATTTGTCATTTTACCCCGACCATGCATAAAGGTAGTGTTTGGTTGCATCGTTAGACATTTTGGATATGCACGTACTGACGTACATGTGTATGGTCTGGTCACATTCATGTTTCACAGCGTAGACAAATGGCTTTATTATTGTTATACAAATCGAAAGAGCAACAATTAAAAAAGAAACGCATCTGGGTGCAAACATCCAAAACCAGGCACAACTGTTAAACAAGGGAGGGTAAGAAACACAAAACAAGGAGATAGTTTTATAGAATCAACAGGTTATAGAATACCAACAGGACAGCATTCACTGCCTCGAAAAATGCCCTCACAATTCAGTGTCTGAAAGGATCTGAAACTTGTATCAGTAATCACACAAGGAGTGGTCAACTGATGCAAACTGTTCGCGCTCTAAGTTTGATTTAATAAAACTTATGGCTCACAGTAATGCACCACAATCTGATACAGACTGCCACATTAACACTTTGGTGCCACCCTGGCTGATGCAGCTTTTTAGACTTTTTTCAAAAATTCATTAAAAAATCTCCCAAAACAATAGAAAAGTTATTTAAACTTGGTTGCAAACATCAACAAAGAAAACTCACGTCTTTTTTTCTTGGACCTTGCTCTGTAATTTATAAATCCTTTGATGGCAACACATCTGATGTTAAAATAATCAAAAAGTCCTCATGATTCCTTATACAGTCTGTTCGATACTGTCTACATCACAAGCTCGCTCATTTTTCACAGTGTAAGGGAAGTAACGTTGCGTTTGTGCTCCATGTGGCAAGTTTGAGTTAAACAGCTGACCACTGCTTTGGGCTGTTCTCCCAAATATCTGCAAAAATTTTATATGTATTATAGATATCTAGTCCAGTGTGGGCCACTTAATATTTCATACCATGCCCTTTGCCTCTGACAAAAGCTTCTCCATGTCGGATGTCACATGATTGGACAAAATACGATGACAAAGTAACTCACTATCAAAGAGCTTAGCTTTTCCTCAAGCTGTGGATGTGTTGGCAATTGAGTCATGCGGTACTGTGATGTCAGCCCGACTGGGGGAACGAGGAATACATAAAGTCAGCAAAAGAAGACTTAGCTGGTTGTTTGTCCTTGAAAGTCATGTGATTTTTACACCGGGTGTTCTTTGCGAATCGCCCTGAACCATATCACCAAGAGATTTTGTTTTCTGCTCACTGTTTGCATTGTCAGAGGAGAAAAATTCTGTATGAGCACTTTCTCCGTCAGAACTAGACTCTCCTGGTGGAGTGGTAGTTTCTCTTTGAGTGCTCTCCAGCCAAAGCAGCTCAGCAGGTGACAAATTAAGGCTCTCGTCATGAGTATAATGCCTGGGATCATCAAACTCTGGTCCCAGTGTCCAAAGAGTCTCCAAGTCATAATGCTGCCGTGTCTCTGGCATGAAAATATGCACAGCTATGTTACCTAAAATGAAGAAGAAAAAGCATTACGAATGACAAAAAATTCTGTGAGGAGCACATCTTCCAAACAAAGCTTTATTTTATAACTCTTACAACAGTTAAATTTCATGTAACTTCCACATGAATGGAGGTGGTCTGTTGCATAGCAGTAATGTGTGGCTGCCACTGATGGAAGATATATGAGCTCAGATTTTATGTCTGGGACTTTTTCTTTCATCGCCGAAGTTCACTTTTCGAAACGCAGCACTCACATTTTCACTATTTTACCAGAAATAAATTAATTGATGATTCCTCATAAATTCCACAATTTGCATTCTAACAATTGTCTTACTTAAATTATGAAACCTGTACAGATTGACTAACAGAGTCATTTATTTGAATCCATTAGTTCCTTCCTTTTCTAGACCATAACTGTGTGTGGAGAATTTTTCCAAGATTACCAAACTGCTTATCTCAATATTATTCTTGTGTCCAACTAACCAACTGAATAAGCCAATAACACGTTAAAGGACCATTAATTTTTAAATATAAATTTATGATTAATATCAAAGTACTCAAATTTAAAAAGATTTCTCACCTAGATCCATGGCAAACCAGTTTTTGCAGTTTCGTCCTTCTAGTCTGAATGGTCTATCTGTGCATAGCCTCTTCTTTTTATACTGAAAAAAAAAACCAAACACACACGCACATACATGCAAATGTAAGCACATACAGCATTATAAATATGACCTTCCTTTAACCCACAAGAAGTTATCCTGCACCTGTTAAAACAAATATGATCATAAGAAAAAATGCTTTCATAAAAAGTTTTATCAGTGAATTCATTAATCTGAGAATGAAACTTGGCTAAATTTTAAATCAATTTCTTTCTTTCGAAAAAGCACTCAGTCACTGTCGTGTTACCCTATCCAACCAACAACAAATGAGAAGTACAGCAAAAGTCTATCATTCTTACCATCCACTCAATGGAAGCTGCCATGGCACGCATGTGTCTAAGTGACTTTCCTGAGACAATGACCATATGACTGACAAACTGAAGGTGTGGAGGAATGTCAAGGACTCGAATGTCAACACCATTTTCCTTTTCTAGCAACATAACCAGCTCCTCCACATCGAAGGGACCAGTATTTCCTCCTGCAAAACGAGCACTTGAAGATTTATGATCAGACACTAAGGTTCTCGTTCTGCGTGCAAAACAAGGCATGCTATAAACATTGAAATATTTTACAGAAGAGATTATAGTTATACATACTCTTTGTCGAGATCGGAATGTTTCGTTCTGGAACGTAATCTTCGTCTTCTTCTTCATCTTCACGATGCTGGTAACCAAAATCCTCAATTTCAATATGTGATTTGGTGACATTTCCCCGTGATATACTGCTTGAATTAGATGTGGCGTTAGCTTCGGGTTCCCATTTTGATTCTCTATCCGTGTCTTCACTATACTGTAGAGCAAGCTGATTCATCCACGCTTCCACCTCTGGGTCATGTTCAGTCTGTCGTCGTTTTTGCTTGATGTTATTACTATCACAGTCGATAGACGATGAAAAACAACGAACTCTAGCAGACCCTCGGAAAATCTGGCAGTTAAGTGTGCTAAAACATCTACTTTGATTGTCGATTTTCACCAATGATCTATGCCCAAGATTGGGTTTCATCCTGCGCACACAAATTTTAGTCACTAACGCAGTCGATGATGTAGGCATTGCTTTGATACATATATTATACGCAAGTCTAAGACTCATGATCGCACTATGCATGTTCCTAGTCTTCTCTCTCTCTTTTTAGTTCTACCAGATCACTCCGAAATTGTTTTCGTCGCTGTCACAGTCGATGACACTGTCCACAAGATCATAAACATGCAGCTCCACGGACATCAACCAGTTTTTGACAAGTCGTGAACTACAGAGACATAAGCTCCAAGAACGTTAGATGAAATGGCATGTGAAAAACTTCATTTAAGCGCAGAACTTTGTACGTTGTAGAGGTAATAATTTTGTTAAAATACTATTTATATGTCGCTAAGTTTCAGTATGCTACAGTAGAATGTTCCATAGATCTAGTCTATCAAGGGAGGTCTGAAAGCGAAACGATGATCTTTGTATGTTTGGAATCGACAATTAATAATTTGAAGCAGTTACGTGACATTTATCGATGAGATAAAGCTACTTCAGAACAAAATTATGTAGGTGACAGACACAGTCACATTTATTTCCACAAAAGATTTTTAGAATAACTTCGTGGTAGAAGGATCTGCTGAGTTCAGTGATTAGATGCGTCGTCTGCTTTTTCTAGGTGACAATTACAATGGCGATGTCTTTTTCATGTCTTTTTCACTATCAGTTTCGGAAAAAGTGGTAAGAAAGTGATTAGTTTGTCGCTTTATGGTCTGATTTATTGTATTTTTAGTGGTTTATACATAAAAGCAAAGAAAAAGTGGTGCTTAAATTACTTAGATACTGGGAAATTTCATGTTTCACTGTTAACTGTAGCCCCCTAAGCTTGGACTTTGACAACGCTGACTGAAGTCAAAGCAGGAATAGGACAAACTTATGGAACAATAATTATCTATGCCTGGAATATATAAGAAAACCTAAACATTTTCTGTATCAGTAAATAAATAGCGCAAAGTTCTTGTGAAAGTTGTTGGGTTGTCAGGTTACGGTATTTGCACATTAATTGTTTCCTCCTGACACTTCATATTTCGTGGCATGTATTTAATAATGTATGCTCATTGAACAAAGTCGAAACGTACTGCTGTTTAGAAAGCAACAGACACAATAATGAATAAACAACAGATCATAATTATATACAAAGTACATTGTGCCAGACAGGGCAACTAGGAGCTATAAAACAGATTGAAGTGGCAGGAGGAGGGGAAGCTATATTATAACTGCATGATGGCAGGCTCTGGGGACAAATAGCAAATAGCAGCAGATTTCTGGCTGCCGTGGTATGGGAAGATAAGGATCACAGCAGTGTAGGGTGGCTGATGTACAATGTATGTCTTGTGTTTTGTTAATTGCCTTTATCACACCACACATTCTAGAAATTTTGCTAGGCCAGGAAATGATAGCGGTTTAACAGATCTTCAAGTTACTTTTTTCCCCCTTGCAGAAATTTGTGTCATATATTCATAACATTTTGCATAAATGCACTTACTCAGCTACCTGTGTCCTATCTTTTATTTTATTATTATTATTTTCTTAAGCTAACAGCATACATTACCAGGGAATATTTCAGCATCAGTTTCTTGGATGAGATGTGCAAAACATCACTGAGGCAGCGCTGTTGAATTTTATTGGCTGGTGGTGGCTAAAGCCCTTGTAATCCTGACCATGACAGGTGTGTGTGCGTGTGTATATACAGTAAAACCTCCAATATATGACTTTGAAAACACAGCCAAAATCAGGTCTTATAATGGAGGGGTCTTATAAGGGAGGACTAGTTGCACTGAACTGTTAGTACAATATGTAGGTACATGTACCGCGATAGATACATGCACTGCTAAACTAGCGAAAGTCGTATACTGTGCAAAACCGGCCACTTTTGTAGGTCGTTGGTCATGTTAAGGAGGGAGTTGTAAATGGGAGGTCGTTTATACAGTAATGGTCTCCATCAGAAAGTTTGGGGTTGTATGCTGGAGGAGATCGTCTACGGGAAGGTCTTATAAGGGAGGTTTTACTGTATATGCATGTATCGGTATGTTTTCAATGAATGATACTGATACTGATAGTATATTATCACAACATATAGATCATTGAGGTAACGACTGTGACTTTTCAATATTTAAAAAAAATTATAATTCATAGGAAAACACAAAAGTATTGCAGTCCACTGCCAGTGGAACTGGTCTTAGAAATGGAGGAAGATGACTGAGCAAGTACAAAAAGCCAGTGCTAGGGGACTAAAATGATTGCTTATTGATGTTGAATTTTAAAGATCAAGCACAGACCTGGCGTTCTTCTGATTCGTCACCCTCTGGTAGCATGGAGGTGTCTGCTGTGCAGAGATGTGGAAGATCAGTGTTTTGGATTCCAGCTATTTTTGTGTCGGCCACATTTATCATGTACAACCTCTCTGTTAACCTTCCAGAACAGTCATCAAAATCTAACAGGTAATAAGGTAGATTGACAAAAGATGTGCCAAATAATGGTGGGTTGGAGCAAGGAAGGAGTGATCCTGTTATTTTCTTCCTCCAGTTACTGTGTAAGCCTTTCCTTGTTTAAGTTATCAGGGTTGACATAGTTTTGAAGAAACTTTTTTTAGACTGGACTTGCAGAATCAACAGATTGTAAGAAAAATGCTAACAGCTAAAATTATATATTTTTAGCAGTTTTTCTTTCCAGTTGTACTGATTAGGTTAACTTTACCATAGCTGGGGAGCCTTTCAGCAATTTAAATAGCAGTTACCAAGTAGTCTACATTGGTGAGTGAGATGCTAAATAGCTAGTTTACAGAGCAAAAGCAAATTTTAAAAAATCTTTTCCTGTGTGTGCAACAAATGTGTCTTTTTTTTCCAGCACTTTGATGTTTCCAAGCACCTTCGAAGAGCTAACAGCATTGTCAGAGTATTTGAGAGCATACAAGGCTGAACATTTTGGTTATGTGTTGACTCTGTTTTGTTGTGCATACATCTATAAGCAAACTTTCGCCATACCGGGGTCAGTATTTCTGGTGAGTATTAGAAAGCTCATGGACCAGAAGGCAGCCCTATGATAGGTGCTAAACTCGCATAATTAAAGTACATGAATGATTGTATGGTGATATGACTAGTTCACTGAAACATGGTGGTGTATGCTTGTCGTGCTTTAATTTGAAGCATTAGATTGTTTTCTTCTGTGCATGCCATAGTGTTTATGAAAGCAATGCAGTATTGTGCTTCTATACATAACTGCATTCTAGAACAAAACCGTAAAGAGTCTGGACTGGCAAAAACTGGAGAAATTTTGGTCATTGTAGAGTATAAATTGGCTAAATCATCTAAAGATGCTTGAGCCATACTTACTGTTATAGATATGTGCAAGTGCATGTGCACAGGTATTCTTGCAATTGAATTTACCAGTCTGTTTCTCTTGTTCGCCACTAATTAAGCGGAAGGCGAGCAAACCGTAACTTGAAATGTGTCTCTGCAGAATGTTCTGGCAGGAACTCTTTTTGGACCTTGGTTTGGCTGTCTGCTGGTCTGTCTTCTGTCAGCTTTTGGGGCCACATTCTGTTTTTTGCTGTCGGACACCTTTGGCAAGTCTCATCTAATACAGTATTTTCCAGACAAGATCAGATTTTTCCAGAAAAAGGTAATAGCTAAAGGAAACCATTCTGCTTTTTCTTCATGTGATGGTGTGTTTTTGTATAAGTGTACATTACATTGCTTTGTTTTTCTGGAATTATTAAAGATTATGCATATTATCAGATGACATCAGCAAATTTCTTTGTTTATTGCTGTTGATAAAGTACTAAAGTTGTCATTTGGTAGGAAGTTGGTGGCTATAGTCAGACCATGTTCAGACTGCATTGTTTTCATTATGCAGGTTGAAGAAAATATGGATGGCCTTTTCTTTTACCTTCTGTTTCTGCGTTTGTTTCCCATGTCTCCGAACTGGTTCATGAACATGGCAGCGCCCATAGTTGGTGTGCCAATAACCCTCTTCTTCCCATCCGTTTTTATTGGTAAGTGCTTTGGCGTATTTTAAGCATGTTTGTTGTCGCTGTCGCTCAGTTCTTGTTTGGATGAAATATATCTATAAGCAAGTAGTGTGTTTGCATGCATGTCTGTTTGGATGTATGCAAGGACACAGGAGGCATGAAAGATTTGCATTTTTTATAAAATCAGGCATTCGTGTTTTATCGTCTTGTTGGTTTTTCAACAGTGGTGTTGTCAACAATGTGCAGGTCTGATGCCATACAATCTCATTTGCACCCAGACGGGCAGTATCCTGTCAGAAATCAACTCTTTGAATGATATATTTTCACCACGGACCATGCTTCAGCTGGCTTTTCTAGCATTTACAGCTCTTGTGCCTGGCTTCGTTATCAAGAAGCTTCATCAAAGAAGACAGGCAGCACATGAACAGAAAAGACTTTAGTGCTGTTGTTTTAGCTGCTGTTGTGGGACTTGCCTCAGACCTGCTTGGTTGGCATGACCATCGTCAGTAGGTGCTCATCTTTTAAGCTTCATGCTGATGGTTTTAGCTTGGTCTTAATGCAATATGTTGTCTCAGTTACGGGTAGAGATACTTGCGTTATGTTATGATCTCTAAAGACAGATACTGCATCAATTAGGCTGCTTCTGATACCAACTATGGTGTAGAGTAATTTGACTGCTAAAAACTGTTAAAAATCATGCCATTTTATATTTCCTACAGAAATTTATCATTGTCCTTTTAGTTCGTAGAATTCTGGCTTGTTCATTTTTATTGATATTATGTTTTAATACAAACATATTACATACCTGAAAGCTTACTATTTATCTGGGTGGAAGCAGAGTTCAGTATGGTTATCATCTTGCTCAAAGTTTCAAGAATCTTGCCATTTAGCCGATTCAATGCCAGAAAATGAAAAAGAATTGCTGTTTCTTGCATCATGTTCTATTCCCCAAATGCATAAACTGTTATTTGAATAAATTGTGAACTTTTCATGCTCACTTTATTTCTTTCTTCATGAAAGTATTATCCATAAGACAGAATGTTGCTTTCTTCCAATATCGTTCAGTGTGTTTGATATATTGCTGTTCTTCGCGTGTTACGATACATCACTATCATATGCAGGAGGTGGGTCACCCCAAATTCTGGTGCTGGTCTGTCGTGTTTGTGGATTGTCAGATGACCCAGGTATCATATCATAGCCGCTGGACATCAGTGTTCGAGAGCTTGAATGACCAGCCAGAATCCATGGATTTTCATCTGCCCGTACTAAACCATACTCTAACCAGTTATCCTCTTGCAATGCTTCTGAAAGAAGCATGCTGTAGTGAGGCGGTGATTCGCACACACTGCTACTGTGGCAGCGTGGAAGAAGCAATGTAACTGAGGTCATTTGCTGTTGCTGGAGTGTGTGGGTTGGTGACGTCTGCTCTTCCAAAGTGCAGTACGCAGGAGGGAACTCTTGCAGAGTGTCGTCTCTCCATTCCAGAGAAACCAGCGCTTGTGTGGGTCCAGATTCTGTAGTCTCTCGTGAAAGATCCAAGTCTGAAGCAGCGAGCCTTGTCATTTCTAGTCGGTCAGTGTAACTGGTTTCGGAATTAACTGAGCCAGCAGGTCCGTACCCACCCATGAGGGTTGCACAGAGGTGGACATCTGAACTGTTCAAGGTGCTTTGTCTGGAGGCTGAAAAATATTAAAGTCCTCTGTTGAAAGCCACCCAGGATAAGTCGTATTCGTCTATAGTCTGTTTTATTTATCCTTAAACTATCGCATTTAAAAGTTTATTTTAAGAAGTTACTGTTTATACTATTCATAATTCAGTTCTACCCCATATTTTCAGTAGATCTGATCAGTTGATATTAGATGTTTCTGTGGTTTATTGTACCCTAATTATCAACTGTCAACAATCTCGACTAGTAGTCCTTTAGTGTTCCCTCTACCCCACTGTGTGTGTGGAGAGAACTAATTTTTGTCTCTTTTCCTGTTCACCTCATGTCAGCATGCTTATACACTTATCAGAGGAAGAAACTGTTGACACTGCCAACCTGCTGACTGATTCAGAGGGATAGATGACACATCCTCTGAGGTCTCACTCTGGTTAATGGTCCCTGACTTTTTGCAGTGACCACAGCTCCAGCTGCATTTCTGATGGCGGCCACTCCTTATACAGCAATAGATCAGTAGGGCCATAAGTATGTGGCCACCAAACACCACAAAAAACACCATCAGAGCTTCTTTTGTTGACGTCACACGGCTGCAGCCAAATAAAGATCATTTTATCAGACTTGAAATTGTGCACTCCAAATGCATATTATTTAAGCAAGGTTTGCTATTGTACACGGGTGATCAGATAAAATTGTGAAGATTTGCAGGATCACAGTCTATCCACAATCTTGGCCAGCACAGGTTACAGTTCAAAGTTCTTTCACAGTTTATCATCAGACTGGTTAATTGTTTAACAATTGGAAGCAGCTGTACCTTGTCACATGGCAAATTATGCACCACTGATGGCAAGACAAATGCAAGAAGCAGCCAACTGTGATCAGTCAATTTGAATAAAGTCAGTGCAAGTACATTAAAGTCATACTATCTTGTATGCCATCTTTGCAGACTTTGCACAAATTGTCAGTAAAAGTTGTTAATGAAAATGGCACAGCGATTCATTTGGAAGCACAAGGCTTCCGCCCAGAAGATGAAAACAACAGCTCCAGCTACAGATTCCTGCGAGAGCTATGTAGCGCCAGTTTCCATGGTACACGTACCTTGTTTGTCAGGGGCTCACCGGGGCACAGCAAATTTTATAATAGAGTTGAAAGTATGTGCAAGTTGATACATCACTGTTCGAAAACAGGACCAAAAAAAAAATGCAGAGTATTCTGTGTAAGTCCAGAACAGCCTGCTTGTTTAGCAGTTTCTGTATTTCCTTCGTTAAGAGAGACGTTGGGGAAGGGGCAATAGACAAAACCATCAAAAAAGGATTTTTTGTTCATGCTCGCTGAAAACATTTTTGATTTTACCTGTGCTTCTCTGAGCCTGACTGTTCACGCTGGCAACATTCCTCTCGACCCAGTGTCCTACAGCACCACTCAAAGTCAGAGAGGTTGTGTGCTTGTGGGCAGATGAAAAAATTGTACGTCTTCCTGTCTGGCCCGACATCAGACATGTTGGTGCAGATAGTTGGCTCTGAAAATGCAAGTTGGGGGGAACAAAACTAGACAGAAAAAAGTTTTCTTTATAAGTCAAGTTTAAAGAAAGCCAAAAATACTGTTACAGTTAACAGTAAGATGCTTATCATAGGAGTAACCTACTGTCTCACAGGAAATAAAAAAATGTAAGCATCGAAACAGAGGACCTGGGGAGATTCATCAGCTGGAAGTGAAGACTGAGTAGGGCTGACGGAGCACAGTTTTTAGTGAAAACGAGGCGAAGTGCTAGTGATGCGTCAAGGGCGTGACAGGCGGAGGATCGGAGAGACGAGAAGGGGAGGGAAAGATGTTTTCCGGTTGTGAGTGAGGGATGAAACAAATCACACGTACTCACTTTTATTTGGCTGTGCCCTGTAGGCGCTGGACTTCAGATAAGAATGACCGCCGTATATGTTTGAGGCATTTCTCTTCCACGTTTTGCGGAAAAGAGGACTGGAACCTTTGACAACTCGATTAGACGTTGTGTTTCTTTCTGATCGGCTCTGGTCTGATCTTTCTGATCTGCCCAGAAATCTGTCTAACCAATGGGTATCCTGCTTCGAAGTTTGTCTGGCGTCCAGTGATACAAGGTTCATGGCTGTAAAGTCGCATAATTATGATTAGGGCGCGCGCGCGCGCGCGCACGCACACACAAACAGGTCAGCTGTGATGCAGACATTTGATACGTGATTAAGACGTTCGCTTCCGAGGCGGGAGGTCGATGGTTCGCCAGATCACACCTAAGACTTAAAATTTGGGAGTCTGCCAGTCTGCCACACATCTTGCGCTCTAGGGAACAGTACTTTATGGTCCGGTGTCAGTATGACTGGGTTGGACTGAATAAGCCTGTTGTGACAGCTGTCCCACGTGTGGCAGCATGTAAATTTTATCTAAGCAAAACCGTCCTAATATGCACCTGGTTTGCGGCGGGATGTTAAGCGAATAATCACCTACACATTTCATTTTCATTGGGTCTTGCCATTGGAGCCGTGTGGTATACATTATGATTGGAAGTGAACTCTACTGTGTGATTTGGGTCTAATGCAATGCTGGAATTCTTCCTTATCTGGGCAGCTTCCGCTAAAGTCGATTGCCACAAAACAAAACAACTTAAGCAAAACAATTAAAGTACAAACCCTGCATGATTAGGCTGAGAGCGTAGGACTGCTCCTCTTACCCGTGACCTTTCTTGTGACCCTAGGCCGAGTCACGTGTAAACGCCGAAAATCCGAGCTCTGCCTAATGAGTCCTTAAGTTGACTCGAGTCAGCCCTTTCCGCAGTGATCTATATATTATTATATGCTTGCAGCGTGCACGTTCGTTAAAAGCCACAGGTGAGCCGAAACACTGCTATTTTGACCAGCAAAGACTTTTTTCTGAACTAATTAGTAAATTATACATTATCCACAGATTCGAAAACAGTAGCTCCAAGAATGCATCACTTCCTCTTCTCCCACCCTCCCTCCCCCCTCACACACATACACACTCATACATATAGGCCTACACACTCTGCAGAGCGCGCACGCACACGCACACGCACACGCACACACGCAAGCTGTCTCAAAATGTGGACTGAAACGAAAACAGCAGACAATTTGACCTACGCAACAACATACAAACCGGTGATTATTGTCAGTGTTGGGTACTTTAATGGTCACCACTCGGTATTTTTGTCACAGTATGTGTATACATTAAGTATTTATCATTTCTGATTTCTTTTTAAGTTGGCGCAGCGAGCATGAAAAAGCGCAGAAAACTGGAGCCAGTCAAATAAGTCTTACGTAAAATATGCTAATCTCGTAGGGTCACCACTGAAAACCTTGCAGTTTCCTGGAAGATCTTTACTGCCTATACCCCACCCCACCCCACCCCTTCCCCAATCCCCACCTATCCCCTACTCCTAGCCCCCACCCTAACCCTTATACCCTTCCCCTAAACCCCCCCCCCTCCTCTCGAAACATCCGCCTCTGCCTCCCTTCCCCCCGCCCCTGGAAAGACCTTCGAAATATAGCTCGCCATTTGGCTCCGCTTTTTACACATCCTAAATAGAGCTCGTCATTTGATTGGTTCCAGTTGTTCTGTGCTCTTACGTGGTGCAGCTGAACGGTAATGCAGTCAAAGACCCTCACTCGTGCAGAATCTGTATTCTGTTCAGAATGGGTGCATCACAACTGTATACAGGGTAAGTTAATTATGGGAAGCCTGAAACAAGCACCAAGTGACGCAGAATAGGGTCATTACCAGCAGCCATGTGAGTTTTTAAGTTCTGAGCCAGGCATGCACATGCGACTTTTTTTTGTATACATTCAAACCCGTGTCTTTGCGCTAAACGGAATGAAAAGTTATGAGTCTATCAGCACGGGACCGTGCAAATAGCCACTGGCTTTTCCTAGGCAAGCACGTGCACGCAGGATTAGTACATTGCACTAAAAACTTGGCGTTAACGACCCTCTCAGCCCAAAATAATGAATACAGTTTGAGATTTTCTGTCTACGTGCTTCTTCTGATAACAGGGCGTGGTTTGCTGGAGAATTTCTGTATTTCCTATGCGGTGCCACAGCGCCTAGTCGTAATCGCAGTTCATAGCGAAGTTGTGATTGGAATCAACAGTTCAACGAAATTTTGTTCGTCGACTTAACAAGTAGCAGCGAAAGAAAAGCCTCGATTTATATTTATAAAAAATGAGGCAGAAGCTTTATTCGATTCACCCTTTCATAATTCATTTCTCTGTCATCACCTGTCAGCTGCACAGTTTGCTCAGTAATATACTGCAGTTGCGAGTATATGCCTGGATTATACTCCCTGTATCATTATCTGCAATGTGTGTATATAATATCTACTTATAATGTACCCTTTTAATGACACAGAGGAAACCACAGCGATGCTAATTACCTGCGTAGCAGACACGAAACAGACGAAGCGTGTCTGCATTTGTAGTGACCATGGTCATCTGGCCGTAGCTTCCCCCATCATGTCAGTTCTCGTCGCCGAGGGCTGTATCAACCAGTCTGTTTTATAGCCGATCCTGTCGTGTACCTGCATGAGTTTACCTGTCGATCGCCTCTGTGGGCATCTCACAACGCCTTGTGCATCTCCCAGTGCACGTTGACACTGTCGACAGAAGCAAGCTTGCGACTGAATCCATGGAGTTTTATTTCTATAAATAGAACCCATGCTGAGATTGTGCACTCCTATAATGACAGCTGACAACGATAAATCGATTAGCTCCCCCCCCCCTCTTCTGCCTGCGTTGGGATGAAAGAGCCGCAGGCGTATGGGTTGGCAAGACAATCAAACCTACGCTTCACCGCTTCCTAGACAAGTATCAAGCCGCGGTGACATATAGAGATACGTTACACAACGTCATTTTTATTGCGGTTTGAGATCAAAGACAGGGCAGCATAAACTTCGATCCTCAATGTGAACGATGCATATTCTATTAAAAAATATATCTAGAAAAGTCATCATAATTTTACGTTTAAACATAAAAATTTCGATTCCCACGCCGTGCACGTACACTGAATATAGAAAAAATGAATCGATTTCACTATTCCTTGAAACACTGTAGCCATACCAGAGGTGTTGTAGTCTATCTGGCCAAACACACTTATGACCTTCATTTTAAGGTGAGGGGGGAGGGGAACGAGAAATGCGTTGCTGTCGGACCCTGTAAGTGGATTCATTTTCTACACACCGCTAGTGTTGTCCGGTTATGACCAGCAACATTTTGCACGTGGTCAAAATGTTGAGAAGGTGAAATATAACTGATGGATTCACAATACAGTGTTACCTCGGGTTACGAACAACTCAGGTCACGAACAATTCGGCTTACGAACAACAACTCCGAAAATTTTTTTGTCTCGGGTAACGAACAGTGCCTCGGGTTACGAACGAAGGCGAGAGAGAGAGAGAGAAAAGTTGGAGACGATCGCGTACAGTACAAACGAAGGCCACGCAGTACCAACATCGCTTAGCGCTAGCCTAGTAGCCCAGTTTTGCACGCATGCGCAGAAAGATTCCCAGTCGGCTGCCAAGAAACAGCGACAAGAAATAGCGAAGTAACAAATTTCACATGATCTTTTTCTTGGTAAAAACGATAGACTAAATCTTTTTTTTAATTTTACATTTAATTTGGTTGTTTTTTCCTCTTTATTTAATACGTGAAGTACACGTATTCTTTGCGTTTTGTCAGGTAAGCGACCGGATGTTAATAAAAAGGAACGATTCTTTCATCTTGAAACGGATCGTCTCTATTTCATTGATTTCAATGTTTCAGGTTACGAACCGAGTTCTGGAACGAATTAAGTTCGTAATCTGAGGTACCACCGTACAACCTTTTACATTAGGATTTAAAGTACTCAAAGAAGGTAACGCATCGACCTTTACCTTGAGCAATGATTTCAGAAAACTATGGCTTTCCTTTGGTACAAAGAAAACAATCATGTAGTCGCAAAATGGAACCATATAGACATCTTGTCAGGTTTGTTTATTTATACACTTAAGAAAAACTTGAAGGCTCAAAAATGACACATTATTTAAAAGTATTATCATTCCCCCTAATCCTTCACCCTTACACGCATGTACACAAACACACGACAGAATGCATATACATCAGTATGAATAATCATGAAGACTTGAAAATAATTCACTTTAACGAACACTTAACATTTTGCGATATTGAAGGGCCTCGAAAGGAAACGCACACAATTTAAGACAGCGAGATCGACAAAAAGACAAGAAAAATGGGAGGGGGTGGGTGAACGACCTGGTAACAGACAAAAAGGTGGGGTGGGAACAGTGGAAATAAGAAAGAATGGAAAAGAGCGAGTGTTCACGGGAAGAAAGGGGAGACAGGACGTGAAACCGAAAACCATTCCCTCGTCAAGCCAAAGTGGCATGGATCGAAATCTCAAAACCAGCTCTTACGTACTGCCAATCGCCCGACATGTCCCCGTTACGCGGAAGTACAATATGATGGATGTATTTTGTTGTCCTCATAAAAACTGTGGACAGGCGAGAACCCAGCTTAAAGACTTCGACCTGTTTCCAGTGGGAGTTTCAACAAGATCTGAAATGGCCATTTGGGAAGATCTATTGTTTAAATGAGGCATAAGTTCTGCTGTCAGTCCTTAAATTTATTTATGACTATGGAAAACAGGAAGTGGAGAGAAAAAGTCAATTTTTCTCTCCACTCTCCCATCTCCTGTTTTTCATTGTAACAACCCCCACTTCTCTGTTCCCCTACCCTCTTCCCCCTCCCCTTTCACCAGTCCCGATAGGACACGCCTTTCTATTGGCTATAGTACTCCTTGCCATCGATTGGTTTAACACGCATTACTTTCTACGTTCTGTCTCTCTTCCCAACACTTTGCTCCTGTTCATCGACTGTGCATGACCACCGTCCTTGTCAGCTAAGTGATTTTTATTTGTTGTTTGTTGTCTGTTTGTGTCGTCCTGAAGAAGGGGCCATGCCCCAAAACGTCGACTTCCTGTCTAAGTCTCGCTTGGCCCAGTTCTCTTTAATGTACAAGTACTGATGACATCAAACACGAGAATAGCTCGAACAGAACGTGAAGATCACGTTACTATGATTATTCCATAAAGTTTCTTTCAGAATTAAAATAATTGATTTTGATAACAGTGGATCGGTCCACTATTTTGGGAAGGTCACGTGCGTGATGACTCGCCCCTCGGGCCGGCTTAATGAGCGTTAGTGGCTGTCGAGTCCACTAATTTAGGGTTAGAGGGGACGTTACCCGAGGGCAGTGCGTTTACGCGCAAAGCGGAAATGCGGTGCTGTGACATCATTTTTTTTCCCAGCACCTCCGAATAAAACTCCGTATGATTCGTCTGGTCGATTAAAAGAAGTCTGAACTCGATGTGTGACCACGATGATTAAAATACGTGTTTTTTTTCTTCCACAGACAAGAATCTGATTACGTGCATTTCTACTTCCACAACAGCAAAGGCACGCTCAGTAGATTGGCAACATCCCCCCTCACCCCTTCCTCCACTGGTGTACTTAAAAAAGATCATTTTCAGACATAGCAGCATGTGGCATCACCAATGCGATGTTAATACTTTTGGGGAGAGATATTTATAGTTTTAAATTGTATTTCTGTCAAGGCTGCCTGCCATATTTTTGTCTGCTTTCTTTGGAATTATAGTTTCTCCGTCATTGTAGTGCCATCCCCACATGCTTAAAAAAATGTAAAAATTTGCTCTTTGCGTCCGTATCTGCTCGTCTGTATGCCTGTCTGTATTTCATTTTTAAAAGGAATGCATTGCTGACCCCGAGATGTGTACACGTGTGTGCATGTGTGTGTGTGTGCGCGCACGCCCGTGTGTTGCGTAGATTTTTACAGATTACATATAGCTGCGATGTCGAGGCCTTTTCAGTGAAAACCAAACGAATGACTGGTAAACCAGAAATAAAAAATATACTTCACAGAGGAACGAAGAATGCTAAGCGTAAACGAATAGCAAAATTGACGTCATGTCTAATGATGTTAGTGAACGTGAAAACTGTAAAGGCCGTTTGAAATAATGTCACAGGTCGATCAAACGTCGACTTTTAATTAGGAACGAGATCGAGTGAGGCGGGAAACAAGTAGGTCCTTCTAGCACACTCCGTAGACCTGCAAAGGGTGGCCAATACTGGACCTACCACTGCGTGCCAACATTTCTTTATCCCTGTGGTCTTCGGAATTTTGCAGCTTGAATGTCTGCACCGACCCTTCTTCACAAAATCTCTAAAATGCAGTTTCTGTCGTGGGTCCTTGTCCGAGTACAAGCTCGACTCCCTCAAAAATTTTTTTTAAAACATCGGTAGTGACACAGTTAACCGATCTGTTCAAATCGTTTCCACATTCAGGTAACGATTCTTTCTATGTGTACCAGAGCAGTTAGCAGTGAACAGATTTTCCTTTGGTATGCTGTCAGTCATTTAACACACAACACTGCACAACGCAAGGAACCAAACTGTGGAGTTAAAGCTGATCGGTCTCAGAGTTCGGCTGGCTGGTGTCGCTCAGATCCGACACAGTTCGATTCTCGCCGCGTGAAGGCAGCGCTGGGATGCAGTGCGATTCGTTTGAGGCTGGATTCGCTGAATTTCTTCCGGACTGCTCTTGCGCGAAAAGTTGACAGGAATTTAACTGCTGATCTGACTCTCGTTGGTCTCTAGGGCAGCCGGGGGCAACTGAGGGGGCCGCGGTGTCGGAGAATGGTTGAACAGCGACAGTGGCGTCGTACAAAGGTGGTGGGTCGGTTAGACGGCCGCAGTCTTTAGATTTTTCATCTGTTGTGACCACAAAAATCCACAAAACCAACACAAACAACTTCGTTACTTCTTGTCGATGAGGTAAAATGCATCTCGCACGCACGCACGCACGCACGCACACACCCCGCCCCCAACACACACCGCGCGCATACATTTAGACACAAACGTTTTATTTCTCGCCTTCCCTTTCACAATTAGTACCAAGGCGATTAATAAGCTTATAATTAACGCCCTTTATAAAATTATTCATTAGTTCTATAGGAACTCAAAAGTATTCCTTATTATAAAAACCCTCCTTTTTACAAAACACGATATTGTGCTGAAAGAAGATAGCTGTATACGTCAGCCTCATCTGAGGTGGGAACTTAGAAATTTTCTCCCCTTCTCCATTAAAAATATCCAGATCCCCGTTAAGTGCCATATGTTTGCAGCACACGATGAAATTAACAGTGTTAAAAGCTCATAACATAAAAATGTGATGGCGACTGCATGGCCATGCAATGATCACCGACACAGGCCGTGCAGCTCTTCTGGACAGCACGCAGAAGATTTCGATTTTCTTTCAGATACCTTTGACCTCAGCCACAGAGTCTACAGGCATGTTTGTAAAGTGTGTTTTACAACAGCGAGGGGTCCTCAGTTGGATGGCCGCCTCGGTGGTCAAGGTGGTAGAGGTTAAGGCGTTCACTTCCGAAACGGGAGGTGGGTGGTTCTCATCTCGGCAAAATCATACCTAAGACTTAACGTCCAGCCGCGAACAAGTTGCAAAGGTACACATCAGGACGGTGCTGCGTAGACAAAGTTTACGTGCTGCCACACGTGGGACTGCTGTCCAACACAGGCTTCAGACCCACCCAGTCATGTTATACTCACACCGGGCCAACCAGTCCTAGTACTGTTCCCTATAATGCCAGGCGTCTGGGAGGACAGATACTAGATTGCAAATTGTTAAGCAACAAACACCCACCCGCTCTCAGGTGGATCTTCTGGGAATTTTACCTTTATTTAAAGAGACAAAGGCGGCATAGGGGAGAGGAGAGGAAGCCTAACACAAAAAAGTTACTGAATGAAGCAATTGAGAAAATAACCCAGTTTATACACGCGAAGAAGGCGAGGGGCGCAAGGCAGCGATGTTAAGAACCCCAGGAGTTCTGACGTAACGTTCTTTGCTTTGCTTGCCTTCTTCGCATCTACAGAACTGGCTTTGGGGCTGATACGTCGGTACGTGTTCGGCAATCGCCGTATCGGTTTTTTTAAGCGTCTGCTGGTAACCTCGCCTTTTTAAACTCCCTGATCGTCTTGTCAGGTGAGCAGATAGAGGCAACGCCGATACAGGATCAACTGTGGCAGTACCACCGCCGCATTCTGTTTAATCTGTTATCGTTAAACAGCGGAAGTTAGTAGGGCTCCAAAGATGTCAGGGGCTGCCCAGAAGCTTGCGCGAGTGTGTGGAGAGGTTTGGGGTCATATTTTGGGGTTAATGGACAGAATACCAGAACGCGCCTAGCACAAATTCCACCTCCTTACCGGACGGCATTTCTAGTCTGGTCTGGAGGCTGAAGCATCACTACTGGCAGAGACCGTGCTAGGCATGTCTAAGGTATACTAACCATTTTCTAGAGATCAATCGAAGTATTTTTTTACAGGGCAGTCATAGACGGTGGTGGTTTTTTTTTTGCATGAACTGCAATCGCTATTGTCCTTTGCTGTGCGGAAAGAAGCTGCTTTGTTATCACGGACGTTTTTTAGGGACCTGAAACTTCTTTAACAGCACTTGATGGCCATCTCCCCTTCCTTGTTCCTCCTACCGCGTTGTTTAGGTTACTTTTTCTTCGTATGCCCTAGTGGCAAATGCAAAGTCTAAATGTTAAAATGTAAAATGTTAAAGGTAAGGGTAAAGGTTGAGCCGAAGCCTGCTTGGGGCGCTTCCTCGATGTTACAAACGTCTTATAAAGCTGTTTTTAATGGTAGTAGAGGGTAGGTGGGTGAGTTAAATTCACTACATGCATCTCAGACTAGCATTTGCTTAGTGCCTCTAAATAATCACAACGAAAGAGATTTGGTATTGGCATTGTTTACCTACATACCGTCCACTTTTCATCATCAGGTAACAATGCAAAGTCTCTTATAGATGTCACCATTCACGTTAATGCAGTGCATGAAGCCAACTGACCGCTAGTAGAGTGGTCATCGATAGGTATCTAGACCAGTTCTAGCTTACGTAGACTCTTTTCGTGCACGGATAGGTATAGGAAAAAGTGATTACGAGTCTCAGACAGAGGTAGTCAGGGGATCGAGGACAAACCTGGCACGCAATGCGAGAAAATCGAAGCGGCCGCGTGCGAAGGTCAAAGGGCCGCTGGTGTCGTGGTGCCGAGGTCGTAACCAGCCCAATTAACGCCGTGCCAAACGTACCGATGATAGCGAGACGGAGCAGACGGCACGGGGGACGGTATTCAAGGAGAGGTGAGGACGTGGGGCCGAGGCAGGATCGGAAGGAGGCTTTCGCAGTCGGCGTGACGTGATCTGTCGGACTGCACGTGAAGAGGAAGTGTAATCAAAGGCCAGTAACTCTGCTTCGCTTCTTCGTCCCTACCTTTCCCGGTGTTCCTCGAAATGTATGCGAGCGCGCGCATGCCCTTTCATAAAACGTAATAAAGTCTAACCTTCTGGACCGATATGTCAAGAGGAAAAATATGCCTGAAAGTCCAATTATCGGCCAAGAGCTCTGTCTGAATCTTGAGACTGATAAAAGTGTTTTCTTCCGTGCGTCCCGTCATAAATGCCAAGCTGCTCTTTCATTACTCATGCGGAGTGTAATATGTCAAATCTTTTGTCAGCCAGTGCTTGGACATTTTTTTAGGGCTGTGCATGCACTTCATTTCTTCTGAACAGTGGCCTCTCCTTAGATTCTTCCTAATTAAGAAGGGCTGGTGATTTTTTTCATAGTTGTAGAAACATTAACTGTATTCGACTGGCTAGCTTTGCAGAGATGAGGACGAAGAGATTCATACTAGCGACAAGCTCGGCTACAGCCTGTGATGAGCGCATCCGGAAGAAAGAAAATTAATCTTCCAGGTCTTAATTTGCGCAAGCCTTCCTATTGATGTTTCCATGTTTTTTCCCCTTTCTTTTCATTTCGTCAAAATCGCGTTAAAGACCTGGGATGGCTTGCACGAGCGTTCTTATCTTCTGTTCATTCGTAAAGGTGTACGTTAAATACACAGGGCGAATGGGCATTACGACCGCTCTTATGACCGAAAGTGTTATGACCGAAACGCTCATGCAAACCAGGCTTGGAAATCACGTGTCACAAGAAGAGCGGGTTATCCGCAGGTAGATCGGAAACGACAAGAAATGCAGCGCATGCGCATTGATGTTGATGCAAATGGTGTGATTAACAGAACCATGCTTCCGCTGTGCAGAAACTATACAGTGGCAATCGCCACGGTCGCGATGGACTTCATTACGTATATTACTGTTGACGTGCGCACAATATACGCGTACGTATATTGCGTATATACAACATATACGCAATATATTGCGTACATTGTGCGCACGTAACTCTCACGTCTTTTGGAAAGTGGATGGAGGGACCCAGGGCTTGTCACAGTTTGGGTCGTTTCTCTCCTTTTTCTTTTCATTTTTCTTGCTCGCGTATTTCCAGGGTTTTCCCACGGCTCAAAAACTGCGGATCCTGGGCCTCTCAAAATTCCGAGGGTCTTCTGACAAGAAATGAAGGTCATTATATGTTTTTATTTTTTAAAAATAAAACAAAACCAAAATTTGAGTCTCTGCTACGCACAGGAGGAGATATCTCTGCTTCCCATCGATTATCTCTGCGACAGATGCACCACTGTGCATTGCAGGGATGTCTGATTCTCCCTTCTTTTAGGCTTGCCATTTTTTTTTTACAAATTTCACTCAGTTTTTCATTTTAAAAAACCCTTTTCCTTTCATAAGAGAGACATATAGTGCCGGCATTGCCAAATGAGTCATTTCCTGCAGATGATACAGGGTGTCGATGGCGAGATGCTGTAGGAGGTGTCCAGGGTTATCAAGTTTCGATAGAGATTTTTGATCGCGCTACACTAGCGCGTTTCTTCCGCCTTGCTGACTTCTCAACTCCTCAATCTGTCCTCCATTAAACACTCTCCCCGTTTTTTTATGATACCTTTCTTTTGTTTCCTATATGGCTGTGGGGTGCTTTACGATAAGCTTCAATACTTCTACACAGGCAACGTGACGGGGGCTTCCAGCTGATGCACGCAGTGTCTGAAATTCTTGCCTCTGTACGACAGAAGGATTTTCTGTCTTTCAGCTTCACCCTCACTCGTTGGCTTGTATTCCTTGCTTCCGTATGACCAGTTTCCATGTTTTGGGTTTTTTTTTAACAAAACGCTTTGAAAATGTCCATGCAATGCTCGTCCTATTAGCTACACAAATCTTGCATTTCAATCTCCATGGCAACAACTGCGCTGTCAAAGCTTGACTGTATTATATTAGATCTCTTTGGAGGTGGGAGGGGGGAGAAGAGAGAGAGAGGAGAGAAACTATCAGGGTTAAACACGTTGAAATTGTCTTCACTTAGCTTGCCTTCAACATTTCGTCTTTGATTTCTACCGACCAATTAGAGAGGAAAAACTTTCCGCAATATGTGTGCATTATCATCGAAGGATACATCTCCGGTGCTTTTTCTGACCCGTTTATAGCTCTGAGACAATTTCTCGACATATTTCTTTAACTTTTGGCACAGGAGGTGGGGTAACAAAATATACCTTCCTGCTATATGAGTAAGATTTGTTGCATACTTATTTTTAAAATTTCTGTTTGCTATGTAACTCGTTACTGAAAATGCGCTAACTGATACAGCTTGAACTAGTAATAATAATTGTTCTATTTGATATTTTCGGCATCATGTTTTCTTCTCGATTGTTAAGTATCGCTTAACCCGTTCCTTAGCTATACATAAGGAGTCCTTTTCTGACGAGAAGGAACATCAACAGAACTTTAAAAGTAAATCTTCAAATGTTGTTTGTAGCCCTTTATAATAACTCCTTGTGGACAGATTTAGTGTCGGTACCATTTTCCCATTCCACGTCAGTTTTTTTTTAAAAAAAGGTCTTTAAGGTGAGCGATGAGATCATTACACCCAAGTCGCTTACCTGGATCAATCATTATAGACACAGGTGGGATGTTCTTGTCACAGCAGAAGACCTTGCACAGGTACAGCAAGGCATAGATCAAGCCAATGCCCCCGACAGAAGTGCAGATGATGACAACAATAATACCCACGCTGGAAAAGTCGTGTCTGAAACAGACAGGATAATGGAAGTGAGCGAACTTACAAGTGCTTTCTAATCACTCGTCATTCTCATTCTCCAAGAACAGCTACAAAGCTTCAAACATAATTCTTATTCATCCTAGGAGTAGGGCTTACAGAATGGCGTGGACATTAAACACACGTATATTGTACATCAGTGGGTTTCATAATCCCATTTAATTAAAACTCATATATTCATGGTCTGAACTTTCTTTCGTGTTAAGGCAAACTTAGTATACACACACGCTTGCACGCACGCGTAGAGAGAGACAAAGAGGAGAGAGAGAGACAGAAAGAGACATTGATGGCTCTGGAATGTCTACAAGATTCTTCAAGTCTTTTGTTAGTACATCCAACGGAGACAAGATGTCCTTATCTTTTAAACTTCATCCTCTAACAATAACGTCTTGTCAGAAGAAGATGCCCTTGTCTTCTGTACGTCCTTGGACAGACACCTAGGACGTTTAATGGATAATTGGAAAGACTTGATGGGTTGAGGAGCAGTGCCTCGCTGAGCCTTAAGCGACGAACCATTGCACAAGCGACCTATAGGCACAAAACACTGGTTTGCTTTTTCCTTCCCTTGAGGCGATCGTCTTGGGGTTAACAGCATGCTTGTCGCTGGCATCTTGGTTCTGCAGAATTACAGTTCGGAAGGGGTAGCGAGCTGGAAATAGTTTTTAGAATGGAATCGACAACCTGGGTGATTCCATCTGTATAATTGGAGGACTTGTGGGGAAGAGGTAACGTCTACAATATTCTGGGTACAGGTCTCACTGACTTAGGAGCAAATTGCATAAGCAGGACCGCGTATTGAGAACTGTGGACAGACAAAAGTGATTCTATTTGCTGGAAGAATTTACGTAAGAAGAAAGACATGTACACATACACCTACGCATCTGAAGCATGTCGTATCAGCTTTTTCTGGGAGCACACCTGATCGTATAGCTCTTAAATGCGCCGTGGCGCTTTGCCTACTGGGAACTGGTGCATCGTAACAGCTTCGTCAGGAGCAAGGAAAGGGCAAGACAAGACAAACTTTATTTTTAACCCAAGAAGGGCATGTAGAATTTAAAACGACACAGTGAAGTATACGACAGCAGGCTGTTTTTTTTTTACGGCTGTGGGTAGGGAAGGGAGAAGCGGTCTCTCTTCGCAAACAACGGCCAGCTGAGACAAGAGAACATCGAACAAACCTGGCGTCCAAGAAAAGTATGATGTAAAAACTTTCGAAGCACACATAGTACTTCCACTTCTAATCAACTTTTATTTTACATTTCTCGTCAATCTCTTCCTGCATGCCTTGGCCAGTTCTGAAACTCTACTTCCACAATTTGTGTCTCTTATGCCCTTCACCCATGGTTCGACCTGCTCGGATTACTGCAGGCATAAGACGTTAGCCCAACCGTTTGCAGAAAATGTAATTTTAACAAAACTGGATTGACTCTAGTTACACGTTTTCACTGAAATAACGGAGAGAAGTTATGTCGCAAGAAAAAAATTCTTTGTCGAAATTTCAACCAAGTTTCAAACGTAGGCCTATGTGGCTGGAATAGTGACAGCAATCGTACGTCTTCCTCATGCCGTGTGAAAATAGCATTAGAAAGAATCGGTGACCCAGACAGCTGCCATCCGTAATTGGTGTTATGGGAATTATTGATATATTTGGATACATTTGTACACTGTGCATTATAAATAAAAGAAAAACCTTTGGACATTGGGCATAATAAACAAAAGACATAAAAACTTACTCAGAGGATTTCGTGGGTCGATTCTTCAATTACATTTACGCTAATTTAGACGCTATGTATTATGCATTAAAGTGGGCAGCCGCCTTGCTGATTTATAGGTTGAAAATTGAAATTGTTCAATTTGTAGCTATTTAAATCATGTACAAAAAAATTATAAACAGTGATAGACAAAACTCAATGTATGTGGAAAAATACTGGGGATTGTGGAGAGTTTTGTACGTGTGCTCTAGATTGTTAAAAAAAAACCAGGTAAGAAATGGAGCTTGTACGCTAGTGTGTAGGGATGGGTGGCTGGGTGAGGGCAAACATGCGTATGCGCGCAATGTAGGTGTTCATGCGCGCGCGTTTGCATGTGAGTGCGTGACTGCTTTACTTTGTTTATTTCGCACGCCAAAGGCTCAGAGTCTGAAAGGGCCCTGTTAGCAGTTTTACGTGTGAAACTTAGACACGAACCCCGCCTAATCCAAGTACTGGTGCTGGGGTCGCCCGCAAAACCAGAGTGACATGAACTGTCCGATCAGCGCCTTTCTGTCAGCTGTGCAGCCATCAGGGGGCTTCATTAAGTCAATCTGCCTCACCCTCCGTGCAAGACAGTGGACACGTACTGGTGCTCCTTGTCTAAAGAAAGTTGTGACAATAAGATTGCTCCTTGGGTTTTTCAGGCATCATTTTAAACATTTTGTCTTCTGTGTCCTGAATTAATAGCTTATCACCGACAAAATACTCAATAGCAGCTGTAGTCCTAGCAGCAGCAGAAGGAAAAGGAAGAGGAGGAGGACTTTCAGTAGTTGCTCCTGTAGAAAATTAAGGAAAAAGAACGGAGGCTGAAAATAAGAAGGAAGTTGGATCAAAATGCCTCTTGCTCTTCACATTTTCTTGATGTCCCCAGACGGCTAAAGAATAAAAAGAGATCTGAATCTGTGGAAGCTCCAGGTGCAAATAACGATAATAGAAATGGGCAGATGAGGAAAGAACATTTACGTCAAGAGAATCATATCGTACAAGGAAAGAGATTTAGTTCGCAGCTCTTGTTGCCGACAGAGGGAACCCACAAACAGCTTTGTGGTGTCGTCAAAACGGTTCAGCGTAAACAGTCCAAGTTATCTTACATGCCTTGCCTGCAGGCACACTACTACTATAGCCGCTAGAGAACGAAGCACTTGACGGGCATTAATGCTACATCAGTTTCAAGTGCATTGTTGGCAAGAAGCTATAACATTGCAGTTGTTAACTAATATGACTTGCCAAAGAAACTGGCGACATTTAATGAGAGTAAATGAAAAAAGAATGTAGTCTGTAGTGGTACCAGACAACGCAAACGCCCTACTTATGCCACGAAATAGTTTGTGGAAAGAGGTTTTTTTTTTTTATCGTGTATGCACAACTATGTACTGTCTCAAGCATCCAGGGATGAGCCAGAAAACATGAAATCGTTTGTGTGCGCCCCCCCCCCCCCACACATTTCTAATGCATCCAGTTTTCTGACCTGATCCGAGAGAGTTTCGGCTAGCAGCCAGTCTCTAGTCTGAGCGACTGCTAATCCTAAGGTAACCATCGCGTGCACAGTTGCAAGGCTTCGCCAGTGGAGGAAATGAACGCTTCTCTGTCGCCGTGGGCTTGACGCCAGCACTAACGGCCGCTGCTATTTTGTCTGGTCAGGTACTGGTCAAAGACCCGTACTCACCAGACTCACAGTTTCCGTAGCAGCAACATGGTAGGAGTCGAGTCTCAATAGAGAAGCGAACCTCAAACTTTTGTCTCCAGTGCTTTAGCTTCAAACAATTCAAAGTCCTGTTCCAAAGATTATAGAAAATAATCTTTCTTTTAGACTCTGAAAGGGCCTGACCTGCGGTGAACTTCAATCAAAAAGTAGTGTTTGGTTTGCTTGCGAAGATATGGCGAGGACTAAGGGAAATACATTAAAAGCATTCCTGAGACACCGCGAGGTTGGCGTGGTGGGTAGAGCTGTTTCTTATCGTTCGTCAGTATCTCCGTCTCTAACAAGCCAGCTTCTGAGAGCGCCCCAACCAACCAGACGGCGCGGTGCAACGCCAGGATCTCGCGTTTTCTCACCGACTTCTGAAGCTCTCAGCTCCGTCCGCGGCCGTCCGGTTGCTGCTTCGGTTGTCAGGGTTACCGTCGGCGAGGGATTCTGCACAGAACGAAAGAGCAGTCATCTGGGGGGTGGCTGGTAGTTCTGTAGGCATTCAGCATGCGAAAAGACAACTACACTGTACATCGTGGTTGGTGAACAAAAGGTTTACCCCTTTCCCCCACCCCGAAATCTCCAAGGTTCGCGTACGACCCTTCTTGTAGCACCGTCGGCCGCACGCGTGAATGAGTGAAGGAGGAGAGAAAGAAAGAGATCAACTCTGAACTCTAACGTTAGGCCACCGACCTGTACACATGAGGTCGAGTGAAAAAACAACAACAAAAGCATCTTGCGATATCAAAAACAGATGCCCTTGGAAATGAGGGATAGTGAGAGAGAGAGAGAGAGAGGAAGAGAGGAAGGAGAAGAGAGAGTATGAAAGAGGTCACACTCATCGAGTGAATTTGATTGTAACAAAACATAAACACAATATGTGAACACGAAAACAGAGGAACAAGAAAACCGTCTCACGACTGAGACCACAAACACTCTTTACTTCCTAACATCTGCATTTTTAAAGAACCTGTCAGGCAAAAGACAGATGGGCTAGACAGGGGACACAAAATGGCATTTCAAATACCTAAACTGGTACGCATAGGCAAGTTTCTCTCTCTCTCTTGATATCCCCATCTCCATTTCTTTTCTTTCTCTTATTCTCTGACACCCTTGAACGTATACACCACAAACCACAAATCGAATGAAAATAGCTACAGATTTGCATTCCCCGTAAGTAACAAAAACTGCAGAGCACAGCTGTTCATGTTAGGTAACTTTAGACAGTACCTGTCAAGGCAGTATAGTCTACCTAACGCTTGCACGTGGCCGGTAGCCACTGTAACGTGAAACTGATTTATCAGGACTTTTATCAGTCCACTCGATGGCTGCTTCCCTTTGTTGAACCAACCTTTCGTCCTGGTCTGGGCATGTTTGCAGGGAATGCTGCGGGCGCTTTTCACAGCTTCCGCAAGGCTAATACTCCACCACTCAGATAGCACGCGGTGTCTGTTGGCGACCTCCTCGCCTGTCCTTTTTGGACAGAGCCCGCAGGGACATCCTAGTCCATCTCCTCATTTGCCTGACGCCTTCGAAGAAACTAGCGCGGCCCGCATTATAACGATGCTGTTCTGTGCTATGTTGAGGATGTGGGCTTGCCTGCACGAGCGTTCTCATCTCCTGTTCATTCGTAAAGGTGTGCGTAAACTATACGGGGCGAATGGTGGTGGTGGAGGTGTTTGTTGCTTAACGTCCAGCCGCAAGCTATGTGCATATCAGGACGGTGTTGCCTAGACAATGTTTACGTGCCGCCACACATGGGACTGATGGCGCAACACGGACCTCGGTCCAACCCAGTCACAATACACTGACACCGGGCCAACCAGTCCTAGTACTGTTTCCTGTAGTGCCAGGCGTCTGGCAGGGCAGCTACTAGATTGCCAATATTTAAGTCTTAAGTATGACTCGACCGGGATGCGAACCACTGACCTCCCACCTCAGAAGCGGACGCCTTAACCACTAGACCACCGAGGCGGTCACATTGGCGAATAGGCCTTACGAGCGTTCTTATGACCGGAAGTGGAGATGTAAACTAGCCCTAGGGTTGCAGGAGCCCCCTATCGGCTGTCCATTCGTAAAGGCGCGTGTAAAATGTACAGGTGAAACGGGTCTTAGATCGGTGTTATGAGTGGAAGGGCAGATATGAAATCACGTCCTGAAGTTTATGCCGCAGTTAAATAAATTGATTTCTTACGAAAAGGTTTACAAAATTACACACAGACACAAAACTTCTGTACAAAACTATTCATTGGGTCGAACGTGACTGTCCAAGCTTTACCTAGGTGAGATTATAGTAATCAGCCATACACCTAAGTCCACAGGTTTGCACTGTATAAGGATATTATGTAACCCCTTTAATGTTCAGTTTTCCAGGGGACCGCTGAAGTTTAGTTTCCTTTTGTTCTTTTCCTCATCTTTCAGACACTTCCAGATGGCAGTATGAGCCTCTGCATACACACCGGTATTTACTCATGAAATAATAAATTGTATTCATTTCCCATGGAGTTCAGAAGATCCTTTATGCATGTTCTGATAAAGAACAGGCCTTAGTTAGAACACACTCACATGAAGACCTATCGGCTTTTGCTGAAATCTGAGACTGTCTTATGTTCTGATAAAGAACAGGCCTTCGAAAACACTCACATGAAGACCTATCGGTTTTTCCTGAAATCTGAGACTGTCTTACGAAGCTATAAAAACAGCTTGTCCGAGCTACTGGTCCATTAGACAACAACTTATGTCCTGCTGGCTAAAGAAGAGAAAGGGTCGAATGTTTGTGTTGCTCGGTTTTCAGCACTTAGGAACAAATCAATGGGAAGGCCTCAGCCAGGCACAACTTCTCGTTAAAGTAGGATGAATAGTCCCCATCATACAAATGAAATCCTCACAGACCCACGGGGTTCCTTGCATTTCTGAGAGGTTTGGGGGGAGAGGTTTCGTATGCGGGTTGGTATCCCATCACGTGTTGTCCTACGCACGCACACGTGCAGCCCCTGCTTGCATGCTGTCTTTTTTTTGGGGGGGGGGGGGGTTGTTGTTCATCAATGAGCATCTACGCCTTGTTCGTGTTCTCTTCTTTCTTGGGGATTGTGGATGGATTTGTGGACAGAAAGGGGCAAGGGGAGAGAAGATGGTCGATGAAGAGAAAATGGAAGAAGAATGCCGAAGCACGCGTATTTGCAACCGCAACCAACCAGTAAGAACCTGAAAAAGCTACAAATGTGGCTGTTAAGGAACCCCAACGTCAAAAACACTAGATCTTTTTTAAAAAAAATCGTGTGGTTTGACAAAATACTCGTTCTTGTTTCTTTGCCATAACTTCTAATGTGAAAACAAGAGAAAAAACCCTCCTCCACAATTGTAGAAATCCACATTCTCAATATGTGGAGATCCAACCTAATCCAAAGCGGGCGAAAACGCCTACGCGTGTGACGTAAGCATACTCATAACGGCCACTATGGCTACAGGCCACAGACACACCTATGAACGGATCCCATCCAATGGCCGCTATCGACGGAGCCAATGCAACAGACCTGCTCGACGGACCTTACGGAATGAACTTCACCCAAAAGCCACCACACGTCAGGGTCGACGTAGGAAAAGGGTGGAAGCGGGAAGGGAGGAGGGTACCGTACAGACTTGAAGGGTCTGAACAACTTTGTCTGCGATCATCCGCAACGGACGCGCCAGAGACAGCAGGCAAACGTGTTTACAGCTGTTTTGCCAGCCGATTCTCCAGGAAAGGCTTGGCAGCCAGACGCCTTAATCGCGTGACGTAATTTTCCAACCTACTGACTTGTGTCGCTGATCGCGGGGTGCGGAAAACCTGTTGACTCACTCTTGTCTCACAGGTAGCAGCCACCTGGTGGAGCACGGGATGGGGGCGGTGGGGGACGCCGTGACACAGAGATACATTGCACTGACTGGGCTTGAAGGAAGCGCGTAGTTCTGTTCCGGAAACTGAGGCGAAAGACCAATTTCCTGTACATCTGAAGGCGGCTGCGGTTCCCGGTGCCGAAAAAAAATATGTTGATGCCAACAGTGACATACCTTCGTGACCTGAGGCGTGTTTGGAAGACGCAAGGACCGCGAGAAGCGCTAGGTAGCTCGACGTCAGAGACCTTGTATTCGATTATTCATCCACTGCACGATTTTGCAATGCAAGCCTTAACGAAAAGCATTTCACTTATTACTGGAGTATTTTACGTCAGGGTTTCAGCAAAGAGACTTGTACACTGCTTAAAACCTGATGTTGTTGATATCTGTTCACAAACTTTCTGTGTTCCATCTTTAGAGTGTAAACACTGTTGTTGTTATCACATCCAGGCAATGGAATGTTTAGAAAGATTAACGTGAATTTAATGTTCCATGCTAATGTTCAGGCCGGTCGAAAAATAGCTGCTCTAAAGAAAGGCTCTAACACAAATAACTTAGCACCCCGCTCCCAAAACCCCATTGCTGTTTTCTGGAAAAGCAGGCAGAAGACTAAATTATATAATTTACGTGTTTGCATTTAAGAGACCCCTAGCTAGCGCGGGTGAATGTTATGCAAGGATCTCCGGTGATTGAAGACAGTGGTTGAAGGTATCTGCTTGATTTCCGCAGAAAAGAAGTTATTGACAATACTACGATACAGTTTGGCTATGTAAACAAACTTTAAACATGATGTGGCGATACGAACTAGCTCTAGACTTGTATCTTGTTACTGTTCCCTAAGGACTGAAAAGACACTACCACAACATAAACAACAGCAACCACCTTTCGATCATCAAGAGAAGATTACTGGGGCGCTTGGTAGGGTGTTGACAAGAACAGAGGGAGGAGTTGAAATGTTCGTGCCTCCATGGCTAATAGCTGCCCCCTTGCGATACATTATATGCCAGCTTGGTCGATTTTGTGAAAATTGTTTTCTGCCTTCAAACCGCAAGAGAAGATTAAGTGCAGCGAATTTATCGCGTGATTGTGGCGAAGGCTGGCGCCCGCCCACTGATGGATGTTTGCACAGAGGTTTTCTGTTAGGTGCCGAAATCCCTCGGATTCCCACTGGCCCACTTGGTGTCGTTCGCTGATCGGAGCTTTGCTGGAACGGGCCGCTGCTCATTTCCTCGTCCGAGCCATCCAGAGGATCAAAAGCTGACCTTTCCTGACCTGCCTGTCAGTGTATCAAATGGCGCTTTGGCGATGTCCGTCAACCAGCCGTCTCTCGATACTTCGGACGAACCAACTCTCCATCACGATGGGTTTGATGCGCCGATAGGGGGAAATAGGATAGATGAGCGATTCGAGAACTATAGAAAAGGCTTCTGAGAGGGAATGAGCTCGTTAAGGCGATCTGGCAACCGGGAATGGCGGATACTGAATGAAAGGAGATGACCAGTCAGTCAAAGAAAGTTCCTATTATCAGACTGTCCAAACTACAAAGGTACTGCCGTTGAATTGACTCAGAAATTTGTTATGAACGAATAAGCGTATAGAAAACACCGACATAACATCAAAGACCCCCTTTGTCACCTCAACAAATCTTTGCTTTCGTTTCTGCGACTTTTCTAGGTAGTTGCTGGTTTTCCTCCCTGTCTCCCGCTCACCCTCTCATCGCTCTCTCGCTCATTCTAGCCCTTTCACTCACTCTCTTCACTGGGACAATGGTTAATTAATGTCTGCCTGCTTGCGTGCCAGTCGTTGTACAGGTCCGTCCGTCCATATCCTACATATATATCCAACGGCTCACAGAAACGTAATCGACGGCAGGAATTCACCTAACATCTATTGGCCCTAACGGTGCGCGCAACACATACAACAGCTAAATAATATTACATGAAACAGATTTAATTACAAGTCTGTAGAGGCTAGACTCACCATGGCAACAAGTGAGAAGAAGGCACCAAACAGCGAGCGCTCCCTGGCCAGCAGCCGCCATGCGTTCTGGCCAGAAGTGCCACTCGCTACTGCAGCAGCCCACGTGAGGCCAGAGTGACTACAGCACCGGCAGGAGCAGGGGATGGAGATTCGCCAACCTCATCCTGTCTACAGCTCCAGCGGAGCGCCACCACGTACCGTCAGCGAGCCACGAGGCAACGTTCTGACGCCGAGCGCCGAGGTGTTTGGGAAGTCGGGCAGATGCTCACTTTTTATCCAATTGCAGATCATGGACCCGCGCGACAAAACTGCGATTAGATTAAGCCAACGAATCGTCGCACGTCGAAACCGTGGGTCGCGTGAGATTGCTGCAGATGCGTCACATTTTGTTGTGCGGTTTTTTTTAGTTCTTCCTTTCAGAGAGCTGGGGCGTTTTCGTGATGTTCCGAGGAAGGCCAGACAGAGGTCAAAACGCTTTTTCGTGATCCCAGGCACGCATCAACTTAGAGGTCTTGGTGGTCGTAGTGTCTCACTACTTGCCAAAGGAGCAGTTTTCGGGCGACTGAGGGCCGCGTGGTGGTGCTCCGTGGCACGGTGTGCACGAGCAAATCCCATCGATCAACCCGACACAACTCTCTGCTCCTGCGATTGCAGCGCTGCTAGCCTGCTGGTCAGGCCCTCGCCGCACAAGATGTTGGTAACCACGTAAGGGGAGGGCCGGCGCATGACCCCCTCTACCCCCCGCCTTTTTGACCAAGACCTAGCAGCCCGCAACCCACCGTTGATTTTTAACAAATTTTGGCTTCCCACACGTGGTGCAGACGGCCTGCACAGTGGAGATTATGCGCGCGCAGTTCTGTAGACGCCTTTCTCTCGGAACAGCTGTCTTTTTAAATCCCAAATAAAACACACCGTCTCCCCCCCCCCAACCTTCTCTTCCAATTACAGCTTTCCCCGTCGCAAGGCAATTACGTTCGAGGCAAATCTAATATCTCTTGTTTAAAATAAGTCTCAGTAGGGTCCCACACATCGCATACTTCATTCGATTCAATTAGTCTATGTATGTTTCTCCTTGCTGGGGGCAGTAACAGAGAAGTGGAGGAGCATCAAATGCTGATAGTACAGATGGCGTTGTTAGGGTGGTTGGCAGCGAGTGCGTGGGAGTTTTGGTCCCGAGCAGAAATGCCGCGGTTTCACTTCGGAAACTGCAAGAGACAATGTGGGTTCTGCCTTTGCATTGGAAGAGGCCTAACTTGGAGCAAAGCAGAAAGAACTGATCTGACAGGGTTGACTCATTCCAGATGAGCAATTTTGAATGATCTTTTCAGAATGAATTTCGTTTCTTTTTCGTGAATCATCGTTTATTTGTCTTTTCGTATTTCATTACGAACACACTACAACATACTTTTCTGCTTTTACTAGAGCTTTCATTTGGTTCTTTAAATAGAGTCGGACAATGGTTCTCCGTGCGAACTAAAATATCTTAATTACAAAAACAAATATGCACACACACACACACAGAGGGGACTTAGAAATACACCTCAGTATTACAGGAGACTCAGAAAAACAGCGCAGTATTTTTTCTTGTGTCACAACGCCTGTGTTATAATTTGAACATATTTCATTTTCAAATCAGTTAATTGGGGATGACTATTGTCTGTATTTCTAACGCACACTATATAATCAAAATGAGTGCAGCAATGAAATAGATGTTTCTATATTGTTTAGTTGTCAATAAAATGTACACGAGCAAGTGTTTGGTAACCTTTAATTAATAATCATCATCTGTCTCGAAGCCCTTTTATAGGGACCGCTGGAGCAATGGGGACAAATTGGCAAACCTGATACTCTGGTATCCTTTAAAACAGCAGGAATCCCCCCTTTTCTTAAAGTTTGGAGCTGCAATAGACACCTTCCGACACGTTGGTAAGATGGTTAGGGTGGAATTCTGTAAGTAAGCTGACGTTAATGATTTTTCTTTCAGCATTATCAGCAAAGCAGGATCTCTGTGTCGACCAAATGAAAATCTGGCACTGCAAGGACAAGAGGACATCTCTAGAGGGAGTCGACTGTTGTCTTTGTAACTGCTCACCGTCTTTCTCCAGTCTGTTGATCAAAGTACCGGTTTAGGTATTCTTCTAAAGACAGTAAACGCAAGACTGTAACTGACTAGGTTATGTCAGGATTAAACTTGAAACCTATTCGCAATGCCAGTCCTGGACAAATGGAAAAATCAATGAGGACGTTTAAAAACCCGAAGGAAACTCTAGCCCGAATATTGTAATGTTCCTGGGGACAGGGTAAGAGATGGAGTATAGAAGCAACAGAAACAATATTATTCTTGTACATGTACGGTATCTTGAATTTTTTTCCCCAGGAAATAGTATAGAAAAGGTTTTTGTTTTCAGAATGCCTTTAGCTAGACTGGAAAGAAACTGTCTAGCGGGGTTATCGACAGAAGGTACGTCTCAGCCGCGGCCTGAGCATTGATCATGAAGACCATAGACACGGGTCTATAATGTGGACTGTCCCAGATCTACAAGGGCATATTTTTTAGACCGTGTCCAGAAATACATGGATTTATAATTGCACAGTGCCTAGACCTACGCCAGTCTATACTTTAAACCCTTTCCAGACCTACACGGGTAATAATTTGGGTTGCATCCAGACCTACACGGATTTATAATTTGGACCATTTCTTGACCTACACGGGTCTGTAATTTGGATTGTATCCAGACCTACAAGGATTTATAATTTGGACCATTTCTTGACCTACACGGGTCTGTAATTTGGACTGTATCCAGACCTACACGGATTTATAATTTGGACCATGTCTCTTTACCTACACGGGTCTATAACTTGGACCGTGCATAGAGAACGGAAAAGGTAGCTGAGCACAACCGGTTGCAAAGAGAACCGCGCTGGGAGCTAAGACGAGCTGCTAGCAGCAAAGGCCTGGCTAAACGTGTGAGCAGTGGTAATCGACAAAATTAGCCAGAGTGAGATAGTGGCATTGCTTCGGAAATTGCCGCCTGGTCCTGCGATCTGTAGCGCCCAATGAAGGTCTCTGTATCAGCTATCAGCGGCACGAGAGAAGGGTGGACGACCAGGATAACTGGTAGGATAACAGTAAAATCTACTTCAGCATTTACCGCTATGCTAGTATTCTCACCTGCAACTCCTGCCCAGGGATGGCTTGCATGAGAGAAGGGTGCATGACCAGGATAACTGGTAAGATAACAGTAAAATCTACTTCAGCATTTACCGCTGTGCTAGTAGCTCTCACCTGCAACTCCTGCCCAGGGATGGCTTGCATGAGCGTTCTTATCTTCTGTCCATTCGTAAAAGTGTACGTTAAATACACAGGGCGAATGGGACTTACGACCTCTCTTATGACCGGAAGTGTTAATACGAACGCTCATGCAACCAGCCCAGACCTTTCAAGTGGGGGATGGAGGGGAGGAGCATTCAAAGCGCATCCTCTTAAATCAAAGCATAAAAAGCATAAAACATTTTGTGTGCAGGCCACACTCATCATGATCGACCATCAGCAAACGCAGCTGCAACAGCAGCAACCTACTATTTCACTGAACATAGCGATGCGTTTTCATATTCTGACACGTTATACCCATATGACGGTATAATAGCTGCTTTTAATTTTTTCTCATCAGCTGCAGATTGAAGAATGTAAAATATTTCCTTATTTATTTTGAAGTTTCTTACGGAGTCTAAAACAAGTTCGTCTTCACTGTATCATTCTATGTTCATTAATTAAGGGTGAGAATGAGGTGTCTGCACAGTGCTACATCGTATCTTCTGTGTAGTTGTCTCCTCTGTACAAGAGTGATCTGCTCTGTATAAATGCTGTCTTCTGTGTACAGTTGTTGTGTCCTGTATACATTGTTGTCTCCTGTGTACAGGCGTCTCCTGTTTACTGTTTGTGTGTCACGTGTCAAGTTATTGTTCTTCCTTTGTAAATTGTTGTTCTCACCTTCGTAGGCCTACAGTTGTGTCCCGCGTACAGTTGCTGTCCTTCCTTTTGTACGGTTGTTGTTTTCCCCATTTGTATAATTGTGTCGTTTGTAAAGTGTTTGTTTTCCCCTTCGTACAAGTGTTATGTCCTGTGCGCAATTGTTGTTCTCCGCTTTGAATAGTTGTTCTCCCATCCGCACAACTGTGTCGTCTGTACAGTTGTTTTTCCCTTTGCACAATTGCGTTTTCCACTTTGTACAGTTGTTCATTAGTAGTTCAGTAGAATGTGTCCTGTGTACAATTGTTGTTCTCGCCTTTGTACAGTTGCGTTCTTTGTACGGCTTCACTACATCAAACCGCTGCCTTTAATTCCATTCACTGCACATTAAAAAAATGTGTTAACGTTAGTGCCTGCCATTGGCTGCAAATCAATGTCCGTACTTGTAGTGCTATCACTTCCATTAAGGCAAGGTTTCCGAAATTCCGAAATCTTTGTTTTTATTAGAAAAAACCTGCCGTGACACAAAGAAATAAAGAGGAAAAGCTGAAGATGATGAGAAAGAGAGAAAGAAGAGGGGAAGAGAGAGAGAGAGAGAGAGAGAAAGAGAGACAGGGGTTATATAAACAAGAAATGAGGGCGAAAAAACCCCCAAAACATCAAAAGGAAGTAAAATCGAAAATACAAAAGTAAAACAAGAAAAAAAGGAAAGGTTTCAACACTTTTGATACAGTGCACATTCTTTCACTTTTTTAGACTAAGGAATTGTTTAGAGTTTTCCATTCTGCACTGAACCCGTTCCATAACAGAATTACAACTTTTCTTCACTCTAATTCTTTCTTTGCAGCTGATCCGCTTTCAAGAAACCGACTTTCCAGGGCTTTTCATTTAGTCTCCCTCGCTCTCTACCTTGAAGGACACGAGAAAAAAAATGTTTATACATTCTTTACATTTTGTGGAGATGGGTGTTCTGGAAATCTCTGTCTGTCTCTCCATGACCCCTCTGTCTCCTCTTTTTAACTGAAAAAAATTGAGGAAAAATCACCATAAACAGCAGTTTGACTATAAGATATGTCTTCTGGGGTCAGCTGGAAGTGAACGACTTATTGAAAGAGGAGAAATAGGTTTTGATTAGGTGATGTCTGTCGCTAGAATATCGGGAATAAGACCTGAGGGAGGAAATGAAGAAGTAGACAGAAAGCAAGGAATGAAGAATGACGAATGATAAAAAAAGAAAAAAAGAAAGAGACAACGAAGAAAGAGACAACTAAAAAAAAAGACAGAAAGAAAGAAGTAAGAAAAAAGAAGGAAGAAAGAGAGAGGAGAGAGAGAGGAACAAATAAAGGAAGGAAGCAAAACGACTGAAAGAAAAAGAAAGGAAGGAAGAAAGGAAGGAAAGAATGAAGAAAGGAAGGAAGGAATGAAGAAAGAAAGGAGAGAGGAAAGAAGAAATGAAGAAAGAAAAAAGAAGGGAAGGAAGAAAGAAAGGAATGAAAGAATGAAGAAAGAAAGGAGAGAGGAAAGAAGAAATGAAGAAACAAAGAAGGGAAGGAAGGACGAAGAAAGGAAAAAGGACGAAGGATAGAAAGAAAGAAAGAAAGAAAGAAAGAAAGAAACTAACAAGGATTACGTCAGATGCAGCGCTGATAGCAAAGACTGGTTAGCAGCAGGTCATGTTCTTCCTATAGCGGACGTGACCCCACATCAGTACATGTATTTGCATGAGACATTTGAGACTAAAGACACTGTTTTCGGGAAGAATTGCACTCGTGCCTTGTTTGAAAATGGCCGTGCACGAGCATTGAGCTGACTGAAAGGATGAAGATTAAGACTGGTTCCTGATTGACGGAGTTTTTATTCGGCAGAGTTTTTAGGAATTTCTTAGTGTTTTTCTTTTCGCTGAATTTTCTGGGAATTCCTTATCTTTTTGTTTGGCAGAGTTTGTGAGAATTCGTTTTTTTTAGCAAAGTTTTGAGAGAATTCCTTTTATATTGAGCAGAGTTTGGTGAAAACTCCCTATGCTCTCCTTTTCGCAGAGTTATGTGAGAATTCCTTATGATTTTGTTTGGCAGACATTTATGAGGATTCGCTATGTTTTTCTGTTTGCAGAGTTTTGTGAGCATTTTCCTGTCTACGTCTGGCAGAGTTTTAAAGACATATTTATGTGTTTGGCTGCAATGCTGCTGAGCATGTGCAGTATAATTTTTGCCTTTCACCTTATCACAGACAACTTTGACATTTGAGTGAAATTTGTTTAGTCGACAATAATGAGAAACTGTAGGTTCTTCTTGTAGATGACAGCGAAATTATCAATTTAAAATAATCGATATCTTGTTTGTCGCAATGGTAGGGGCTTCGTTTAACAGCATTTTTATGTCTGGCCTACTTTTAGTTTACTGTAGGTGTACTGTGAAAATATTTATATTAGTATATATATATATGCAATGGTCTATAGCCAATAAACTAAACTGTCATTTGTAAGATCTTACCCAAAAACGATTCGAACGAAAAGGTCATCTTAAAGTCACTTTTAATATCTCAATAATACAACCAACCTTAATTCTGGAATCGCCCAACAGCAAGGTCTGCTTCCAAACTTTAAGTTAGACAGCTTTGATGGATTAGCTTAGGGTTATATTAAAGAAACGGGAAAGAGGGAGGAGGGAAGGCAAACCAAGAACATGGTGGCGCGCGTGTGTTTGGGTGGGGAGGGGGGATATGATATTCGACGGTAAAAAAACAAAAACAACAACAACAAAAAAACAGTCGACAGGGACGAGACAACCGTACCTCTCCCACCTCGCACGCTCTCCTCCACCACCACCCCCACCCCTCCAGCGCCCGGAGGAAGATCATCGGAGCTGACCCTCTACCTTTCTCACTGTGCTGTTAGTATTGGAAACATTTTGTTTCCAAAGTAAAACGATATTTCATCTGGTTCATTTCAAAGCAAGCACGACGGATCAGTGGCCGTTTTTTTAATATATACAAAGAAGTCTGTAAAAAGATATAGATATGTAAAACTAAACGGATGTAAAAAGTTAACACTCTCTCGATTGCTCACACAACACCTCCATCTGTTATTGAGGCCAGTGTGTGTGTGTGTGCGCGCAGGAGGGGGCGGGGAAGGAGGGAAGGAGGGAAGGGTGGAGGGAAACACGAAACGTCCACGTGCCCGTGAAGAGACCACTATGGTTAGCCCACTGTCCATTCACCCAGCTGTAGGAATGCAACAGCTACTGAGATGAGTCTGGTGCGCCGTGTGCGTGAGTTCAGTCATCGTTGAGGGCGTCGAGGTCCGCCCGCACCTTGTCTTCGTTCACCGTTCGTCAGTCAGACTCGGCAACAGCCGAGCGTCTTGTAAGCGAGGGGGATTAACAAGACACAAGCAGAGAACGGCGATCCAAGATTAGCTGAGTGTGTGCCCTGCGACCTGCCCCCTACCCCCCCCCCCCCCACACACACACAACACGATGCTATAGACGTCATGGCTTTGTGTAGGTGTGAGCGGCTAGGTCATTTCCGGTCTGCTTGCTCTGTTTCGACCAAAGTTCGTAAACCGATCGTCATGCGTTTGGAGTGTGCACGCGCGATGTGCTTAAAGTCAGAGTGGGCTTTCAGCCTTCGGCATCTTCTGCGGGCTGCGCCTACGAGATGACTTACTGGAAAGCAAGGGTCCGATTGCCTGAAACATCTGGCGTCATTTCCGCTGTTGTCTACCCGTTCGCAATCTATGCGTTTCTCGTGCCTCTTTCCTCGTATCCCTTTCTCTTCCTTCAGCTCCTGTTTATCCTTTCTTCTCTCTTTTCCCGCTTCTTCTTCGAGATGACGGTCTTTGTTCTTCCTCCACACACTTGCGCCAACATTTGCAGTTACTTGCCAAATGTTCTATGACATGTGAGAAGTGTTCGGTGCTTGCTTCCGCCGATAATATGTAGCCATGAATGATTTATGAAGTTCCGCCTGTTACTTTCTCTGTATCTCTTCTCTCGGTGCGTGCATGCTCGGACGTCCCTGTTAGAGTTTAAAACCTTCTCTATTGTCTTAAATCCCTTAGGTACCTGTAAGAAGCAAATATAAAGTAACATGCCTTCAGTTTACTTTTATCTTCCTCTTTATTCAATACAGATAGTAACAGGTCTTTACAGATTTTAAGCCGATTCTTCATACTGGATTCCCTGACTTTGTACACAATCAGTGTACGCTAGATTATGTACAGCGCTGTATTCTTGGGCTGTCAGCAACCCGACTTACCCCGGGGGGGGGGGGGGCTGTCGGTCTCAGGCGTTTCTGCAGTCACCCCACATTGTCTTCTCTTCATTCTCTCTTATTGCCTTGCACCCGGGAAGCAGCCTCTTTTCATGAAAGTTCTCTTCCGCCTGCTTTGTCCTTTTATTTTGTTCTTCGTGAACTACAGTTTCATTTTTGTAAGCTTTCGCGATCCGCCATCTACTTTGCGTGATTTCCGCTCCGCTCACGAGCGCGACACGCTGCCGCACTTTCATCTCCAGCCCGCAACTGGATATGGTTTTGAGCTCGGCTGCTCGCGACGTTCGGCCTTGGCTGGCCATTAATCGTCTTGTGTGTCACCCTATGGACAAACAGTCGCTGCTCCCAGCGCGAGATGGCTGCCAAACAGGCAGATATGAGCTTGCACAACGGCAAACAACGCTTTGCAAAGCTGCTGTCAGCATTGCCTCGTTATTGGAGACTCGGGGAAAATGCGCGTTGGAAGAGGATAGTGAAAATGATGTTGACTAAATATGAAATGGAACTCTCGCACTAATGGATGATCTTGCTTTGTAGAAGAGAAGCTGTCAAAACGAATATTCGAGAAGGCGTTCTGGTTAGATCCCATTGCATGCTCATCGCGTCCGGCAAAATCGTCCTCCCCTAAAACCAAATTGCTTTTACCTTGCAATGTAGTCGGTTATTTCTTTTCAAAAAAGCTAATCTACTTTCCGTGGCACAGTTCATTTTTCAGGTAATTACATGAAGTTGAGACAAAAATCAATCGCCAAATGTCGCTATCAGCTGTCACCGTGGTTGGGTTGATGGGGCTCCGTTTATTACTGTTCAGTGTACGGTGCACAGTTTATTATAGTTGTTGGGTTGATGGGGGCCTTTTATTACTATTGTTGAGTTTATGCGGCACATTTTATTACCGCTGTTGTGTCGATGGGGTAATTTTATTACCACTGTTGAGCACCACTGTGACCCGGTTGGAGCAGTGTTTTTTTTAAACCGTCTTACGGGTGATCATTAACTGTTGACTGTCATACTGTACAGTGGTCTGCTGCTGTAACCTGCGATGGTGTGAGTGACATTTTGTAGTGTCTCTAGACGATCCATTTATAAAAAGGAACAATTTCTATATTTTTACGAACGCTTCCGTCCCGCATATGCCATATGAAATACCCTGGTTGTTCCACTGCACACTCGATCCTGCAAATCTCAGGTTTTTGTTTTGTGCTGTTATGCATAGAGAGGAAAAGACATTTAATTGCATGTTTCCCTGTGAACTCCTACACCCCATTCTCGTTTTTTCCTGTCTGACCTCCTTACGTCTTGTGTCTTGCTTTCCCTGTCTCTTGGCCCGCCCTCAAGTCTTCTGCTGTTAGACACGCTGCGTGTCTTCTTCCACATCCCTGTGGTTGTATGCTGCATGCCTGTACTCTTTAGCTGATATAAAAATATTATGCTTAAACCCCCTACCGTGCATAATTGCTTTTATCGACACTTGACTACCTCGCGACAAACGAAATTACCTTTCGACCCTTCTTTTGAGGAGTTTAAACTAATTGTGCCCCTTACATGTAATGCCTACGGGGTCAATTTCCCATATTTTACCACGACATCGCTTTCTCCTTTGGCTCTTGAGTAAATGTCTCCAGCCGAAAACCTTTAACCCGAAACGTCCCACAGGGGGAACTGGCTTTTCTTTCGTCCCAATTTAGCTGCCATGGACTCCACACAACTACATAGCATCGTCTGGTCAACAGAAAATCGGCCAGAACCCAGGGGTGCGAGGACCCACCATCTGCCTCTCCCAAACATGGCAACAAAACCCATTTTGCTCCGCACCGGACGAGCAGTTCCAGCAATGGCGACTTCAAGAAGACATCAGCCAAAGCTTCAAGACGAAAAAAACCGAGGAGGCGTTTGCCATTAATCTGTGTCTTGACAGGCATCAGACTCTAACCCCAGTGGGCTCAGGAGGCGGAAGAGCGACAGCGAAGGCGCTTGTAGTCTGAAGTGGGAAGAGGGGGTGGGTGGAGGAACATCTGAGAAGATTGTGGTCATTTTGGTGCCGTCTTGCAGGCTTGCGGGGAAATAGATGGACAGGGTTAGACTGAAAACCATGGAAGGATGAAATAGTGGTTGTTAAGAGCAGTAACCTTCTGTCTCCTGCCATCCACACGTTACTCTCACACTTTCAACGGTCCGCCTCTTTGTTTCCATCTCTGTGGCTGTCAGTCAATTCGTCCGCCATCGTATCAGCCCGCTCTCTTTCTTCTCATCCTGTGCGTATGAAAAAAAAGAAGAGTGCGGTTTTAAGAAGACTGAAGAGAGAGGGAAGGAGATTTTGGAGAGAACGAAAGCCGTCACTGTCATATGGCAAGAGAAAATAACATCGTTAGTGAAACGGTAGCGCGAATGAGCGCGTGACAGTTGTGAGTTTTTAAGGAAGACTGGCGTGCGAGCGAGGTCTCGTTGCAGCAAAAGTTAAAAGGAGCCGCCGGAGGCTGGCAAAACCTCTCCTCCTCCCTCTCTCCCTCGTTCTTGGAAAGCGTGCTAGGGACAGTTTAAAAGGGTTGGGGGGATTTTGAAAATATTTGAACTTGACCAATAAAAAATAGGGTTTTAGCGTCAAGAGGGAAGGAAGATGTACCAATTGACAACAGCTTTCAGGCACAACAGATTACAGACATTTGCGTGAAACGAGAAACGTGTGCAACTGGGAAGTGTGTGTTGATTGATATGTGCTTGTTCCGTTTGCTTGATTAGGATATTTAAACACATACTGTCGTGTATGGAGGAAGCAAGTGTTAGCTCCATAGTGAGAGAACTATTTGCAGCACCACTTCGCTTACAATCTTAAATTGTACCCCTATACATATAAACAAGCACACTTTACCTAGTCTGTCATATCGTCAGGTATTGTGGTAATTTCTATGTCCGTCCAACTTATCCCCTGCTCCCACAGTCAGGAATGGACTTCTACGTCTGCTGTAATTAACAATATTTATTTCCAATAATATCGCATGCCAGCAAGGTTTTCCACAATACTAAGAGCAATTAGCTTCTTTCTCGGCATTAAAAAAAACCATTACAATTAGTACTACCGGAGTCCGTTTGGTAACAACAAATTGAACAATAACAACGCATGACAAGTACGTCCAGGTCCATACAAATGAATGAATAAATGAAGGCAGGAAGAAAGTATAAAGGGAGTAATGAACGCGTAAGAAGTTCTTACTGGGAAGTTCTAGCTTAGCAACTACAGCCTGCGCATGACAAACGGCAGCTGAAAGACGAAAAAAAGTTTGAATTGACTCTGGTTCAGCCTTTGTGGGTTTTGTGACCTTGGTATTTGCATGTGGCCTTGAAACCATTTAAGGTGTGGTCATGAGTGCCGTGTCCTCTCTCTCTGGGTGTGCCGAAACGACGTGTCGAACAAACTGCACAAGCAGCAGCTGCACTGCGTCAAACGCGGCAAACTGCTTGCCGCAACCCTATCGCCAAGCCCGCGAAGCGTCTGTTGTCTAGTCACACAACATGTAACGGATACTTTTTCCGCAATTAGCGGAAGGACAGCTGAGAACGAGCGACACACCAGCCACACAATCAGATACAGAATGGCTTGTATGTTTACTGGGGGCTGGGTGTATAGGAGAGAAGAGTGAGCTAGTTGTGGGGAGTGGGGGTGATTGGTTGGTTGGTTGTTGCTTAACGTCCTGCCGCAAACGAGGTGCATCTAAGGACGGTGTTGCTTTGACAAGTTTACGTGCTGTCAAAGGCTTCAATGCAACACAGTCACACTATACTGTTAAACTGACGCCGGGCCAAACAGTCTTAGTACTGTTCCCTATAGGATAGGCGCTGGAAGGGCAGCTACTAGGCTGCCAAATGTTAAGTCTTATGTGCGACTCGGCCGAGGAAGCGGACGCCTTAAACACCAGACCACCGAGCAGGTCGCGGGGTGGGGGTGGGGGGTGGGGGTGAGATTGGTTTGAAAAGCAAAGAAAATAATTTAAGGAGTCCTGTTCATTTAGCAGTTATTTGTCTTGAAGACCAAACAGGAGCCTTCGAAAAAATATTCAATTCCACAATACAGATGATCTGAAAACTAAAAAAAAAAAAAAAACGAATAAAGGAATTCTTGGCATACATACCAAGAAGTTTATTACAACCCTTTGTGATCGGAGCGAAAACCAGTATGAAAGTGATCACGTCGTTTTCAAAACAGCTGCTGGGCGGTGTGTGTGTGTGTGTGTGTGTGTCTTTGTTTGTGTGTGTGTTGGTGGGGGGGAGGGCGGCGCACGACGTGGTACATTTGATGGCTACGTTGACCTGTCACGTGTATCTTCGGTTACCTGACCTTTCAGAGCTTTTGCAGCTGTCAGTACCATACTAGCCCTGCAGCACAGACTGGTGTCGCTGCTGTCCATAATAATGTCTGCCTTTATTTGTGCTCCGTGCACACGGAAAACCTTTCAGACTGTCACAAAATTGGGAAAGTATCAAATAGTAATTGGAACTGTGGGCTCTGCTCTTCAGCGCGCGCACACGCATGTATATATATATATATGATTCATACAATTTTGCGAGCTGAATGTTAAGTGATATAGACGTATCGGGTTTCCATATAGACCAGCACCCTGGTGCAATGGTGGATCTTTCGAATTTACATAGGGGAAAAGCAGATATGTACCTCTTTTCACGCACTTTCCCATCTCTCTGGATCCGTATCGAGACCTTACCCTTTCCATCTCTTATCTTCCTTTCTCTTTCCTTTCTCACATTGGAAGAGTCTCTGTCATTGCCTCGCTCATTCTCGCTCTCCGTTTTTCTTGTATTCATTTGCATATAGATGTCCTTGCACGCACGCGCATGAAGGTTTATTTGAACGTTTGAAAGCCAAGAAACAAACACATCACTATTCTCCTCTTTTTCACCTTCTCAACCACCTACCCACCCACCCGCTCACATTTTATGCTGCCTATTACTTCAAACAGCTCGCTAGGTAGAAACGGCTACCTTATATAGTTCTTAGGGACCTCTAATTCCAAGCTCGTGTTTTGCCCTGTTCCTTGAGCAGGTTACAACTGCGGATTAAAGATTTTCCCGCACTCCCTTGAATTTTTTTCGATGTCGAAGCACTGAAGCTTGAAGGCTGTTGCAAAGTGTTGAACGATTCACGAAAGTCCAGCTGCTGCTGAGACTCAGAGGTAACGGTGCGTGATTAGATCGCCAACACCTTGGGACCGATCGCTAACGATTTGTTGATTGTTTGATCGACTGCTCAGCGTCTGTAGCATAGCGACACGCGACTAGAATATTGCTTTCCAACGCCTTTCTGTTCTTATTTTGTCTGTTTCATCCGTGAACAGGGAGGTGGATAAAAATCCTCCAGCGCAGATTAATTCTACAGGGGAAGTTTTACATATTGCCCTGCTAGACTATGCACGGAGCTGTACGTTTCCCCTCAAACTGGAAAATAACGTGGGGCATTGCTTGAGGACAGTGACTGAACAACTGGTCGACTGATTTAATTCTGCACGGAGTGACTAGCTTGACCGCTTGACAGATCAACTGACCAATACGATGTGCCAATCGCATATGATTCGAGAGAAAATGCAAAACCACCGAGATTTCACTCAATTACGATCGAAAAAGTTTCCCAGTAACTTTTACGCGAGATGTCAAAGAGGAAAATATATGGGTGGAAAGATTTTATTGAGTTTGGACGAGTGACAGAGTGCAGATACAGTTAGAAATACATACAGAGCTACAGATACAAATACAAATATAGATACAGATAACAAATACAGATACAAATACAGACACCAAATACAGGTACAGACACAAATACACATACAGGTGTGGACACAAATATAGAAGCAAAAAAAAAATACAGGTACAGAGACAAATATCAGTACAGGTGGGGATACAAATATAGATACAAATACCGGCAGGGGTACAAGTGCAGATAGAGATACAAATACAGACACAAACACACATACAGGTACGGCACAAATACAGATACTACACTTGCAGGCGCTGACACAAATGCAGATACAAATACCGATAAGGATACAAGTACAGGTAGAGACACAGACAGATCCAGAATGCTTTATCTCAAGCTGAGACAACATTTAGACACCAAGCAATGACTGGTTGCTAACAAGCAGCTAGTCCAAAAACCTGCGCATGCTTTCAATCGAGGAAGTCGAACTGTGCGAGACTGGCATACCTGGTATGGTGATAGCCACACCAGGTAGAATACTACAGTGAAGAAAAGGGTACTAAATTGCACATGCACTGAGTCTCGATCAAATCCAGACCCGACCGTTGAGCTGCACTCTGCTTTATCTGAGTCGCAATGGTCATCTACCGACATACGACAGCATTATTCTTCCTTTCGTAAGGACTTCGTGGCGTTCGATGAAGGAATGACTGTGGAAGCTAGTAAAAGCGAGGTGATTCTGTCTGACCCAACGAGCACCAGAAAAACAAGATGTACGCTGCGCTGTGATCGCTATCCCTGGTAGCGAATGGAAACAACGCTAGGTGGCGGGAGGAAAATCACCAGTTTACGCCGTTGCCACGTCGATGGACTGCTGTCATGCCAGCTGAACTGCAGAGCCAAAGGCCGTTTAGGGTGCAACCCAAACAGGCGATGAAAGCAAAACCCGATGGCTGTTCCAGCACGCTCTCCAGTGAGCGTCAGTTGTGTCCCTTTGAGATTCTGTCGTGTCCCTTTTCATCCTCGGCTGTTCCTTCCCTTGAGATCGGCTAAAAATAGAAGTTATGACAACCTTTGCTCGCCTACGTGACACAGGGCCTTTGATAGGCGTACACGGCATGCTGAGAGAAAACCAATCAGAGGCGATCTGTCGGTTTCAGTCCGGTGGGCACAGAGGGTTCGGCAAGATGGACAGACGCAGTGTCGTCACAAATCTTGGCGGAGTCTGGAGCGGATAAGGTCATTGCACTGACGGGCAGCCGCAAAGCTGATGACGGCCACTAAATCAAGATCATGTAAACAAGATGCGAAAAATTATGTTTTGGGTAAAAGGCAAAAAAAGGGGGAGAAAAACAGAAAAGATATTGAGGTGGCAGTTACGCAGATTAGGATTTTGAGCAGAACGTGTGTCATGAGACTGGTCAACAAGCAGAAGTGTAGTGACAAATTTAATTTCGATTTTCCTCCAGTGGTGAGCCTTTCCCTTCTTTTCATTCTGTCTTCTGTCTCAATCATACACCACCTCGCGCACACACAAACACGAAACACGTATACACAGAGAGAGAGAGAGAGAGAGAGAGAATGAAGGGTGGGTGGTGGAGGGAGGTTGGTTCTCACTCTTGTCAGATTAACAGCCTTCTTCTTTCTGCCTAAGTGGATAGGAAAGTGCGCTCGATCTTTGAAGCCCAGACTGGGGAAACGAATGATGTGTTATGTGGGTTTCCCTTCGGGCACTGACACTGTCTTCATGTCTACATTACCATTACTCTTGGCATTATGGCAGACTTGGGACATGATGCCACTAAGTAGCAATGTTTCCACAGCAATCCACAATCCTATTGTTGTGGAGAGTGGCTTGCCTCCGGCCGTAAACATGTACAAGTGCAAAAAAAGTCTCTCTACAGTAGATGTGGGAAAAATTTGAGTATTTTCTTTGGGCTTTTTTTGTTTCTTTGTTTTTGTTTGTTTTGTTTTTGTTGTTGTCAGGTGGTTCAATTTTTATTTTCTTCATTTCCTGACCATAGCACTTTTGGTCCAAATGGTGATCATGCCGGCTCGTGACCGTGGCTCCTGTGTTTGCCTCGAGATCTAGTGCGTTTCTGCAACTTCCTGTTCTAACCATTTACCTGATGTATCTGCAAAACAATTTAACGGACATGTTCATCTCATTTTGTACAGCTAACATATCATGTGCCATCTTTGACATAAGTGACGTAATGTGAGTATAGAAAAGGGATCGTATGTCTATTGGACCCGCACGTAAAACGCGAGGCAAGATTTATCCTAGGATCAGTATGCATGTACTGGCTAACCACTGACCAGAAATAGCAGGGTCATTTCTGCCTTTAAATAAAATGTTTCCTGCGATGATGCAATCTCTAAATGAAGTACTCTGGTTTTTATTTTAGTACAAGTGCAGGAATAATATTTTGCCAGTTCAAAAGCTGCTAGGCTAATGTAGCAGTCATCTTTAGCTCGAGGACTTTCACATGCGGGTCCTGAGGTCATTTATGACGACCTCTGTGTGTCTGTCTGTCTGTCTGTCTGTCTGTCTGTCTGTCTGTCTGTCTGTCTGTCTGTCTATACCGCTTAGTGGAAACAAGTCAAACGAGATGTCTAGAGACAGTGGTCTGCATCCAGTCTTGAAGCTAATTAAGCTAGTCAGCAGAAATAAATGATCTGATTAAAATCTAGTTAGTATATAGTTACAGTCAATAAATAATAAAGATCGCTAAAAAGACGTCAACAGGAAAGTAAGTCTTAAAAAGCTTAACCTACTTTGTAAAAATTACGACAGTAAACAGTAACTGTGACTATGTATATATTAAACGTGAACGAATATTGTAGAGATGTCTTTCAAGAAAAGGCTTAACACTTAAGCACTTAGCGTACCAACCCTACCTCGTCAAATGGCAACATTCCCACCTGGTGCTCACACTAGCAGTTCCAGGACGTCCGCGTTGTGTTGACACTTTCGGGTCTCCAGAGATGTTGGAGTAATGTAAGCGGCGTGTCCCGTACTTTTGTGTCAGCACCTACTTCACTGTTTCCCATTATTTAGGCCACAGAACACTTCCAGACACTCGACAGACATTGAATGCTTTGGTACGGGGCTTGGTAATGAGGGCAGTTCGCTGCAAGGAACTTCAGGAGACGATTACAAGGAAACGTTTTAACCTTGCACACTTCCGGGATCCCAGATTCGTGTCACAATTTCCAAGACTGATTTAGTAAGCGATCGACATCGACATTTTATTGAGAAAAAACCGCCAGATGTTTGTGTCAAGGGGGAATATACAACAAACATCCAGTTATCAGGTACAAAGAGTACGTAGATAATATACATACAAGCCATATATTTGCCATTGTAACAGTGATCACTACGGTATTCATTCATTTCTTCTCTCGAATATCTGATACAGATATCGTGCAAGATGTCTAACAGCTGGCTCTGTGTTATCTGCCGGTACATGCGTGACGTCATCAGTTCGCTGCTTGTATGGCGCTCTACATTTAAGTACATGCACTTTTGATCTGATGTCGCTATACGCAGCACAACACATGCTCCTCGCTTTCAATGGCTGCTTTATGTTGAGGGCAGACCAGCTGGTTTAGTAAGTGATGAGAACGAGAGAGAGAGAGAATGAAAATGAAAGAGGAGACAGAAGAGGGAGAAAGTGAGAGAAAAAAGTCCCTGAAACAATTCAGGTAATCGAGCCTCAACAGATAGAAACTTCTATGGTTTCCCTTTCCTTCTGTATTATTTAAATTTCTTTCTTTTTTTTAAATAAATTTTCTGAAGGAACTGGGTGAGTGTCAGATGTTAACGAGATCTGAAGGAAAATCCAAACGAAAGATCTGTTGGAACGAGCCAGCCAAGGAAACCCATAAACCGAGCTGTCAAGTAATGTCAGTTATATAATTCGCAAAAAATGCGTACTCTCTACCAACAACAGCCATTACATCACCAAAAGTAGCTCGTGTATCCTCGATCTATTCAAACCGTTCATTACTTTCCGACAGCAGGTGGCAGGCTTACAATTTCATGAACCAGGTGACAGAATAACATTTTGTAACTTCATCTTGAAACAGAATCTGGATTGATCAGTGCAGCTGAAATCCTTCAGCTTAGCATGTCACTCGACACTTTCACAGAGATATATGCTTGACTCTGAGAAAAAAACCCTTCCTGTCATATGACTCCAAGCAAGGATCAAGAACGAGAAGCATAAATATGTCTTGATCAGCACAGTTTAATTCTGCTGTAGGCTGGATTTCAACACCGACCTCACCTTCTGTACAGAAAAGTGTGCTTGACATAATATATATATATATACGCATTTACTCTGTGTATAGCTATATCCATAGCTCTGTCTATATCTATAGCTATACCCAAGTCTGTGACTCTGTGTATAGCTATGTCCATAGCCCTGTCCATATCTATAGCTATACCCAAGTCTGTGACTCTGTGTATAGCTATGTCCATAGCCCTGTCTATATCTTTAGCTATACCCAAGTCTGTGACTCGGTGTATAGCTATATCCATAGCCCTGTCTATATCTTTAGCTATACCCAAGTCTGTGACTCTGTGTATAGCTATATCAATAGCTCTGTCTATATCTATAGCGATATCCGTGCCTTTGTCTTCGTCTATATGTTGATGTCAACTTATTTCAAGCGGGACCATGTAACAGTCAGTCACGCGGCACGTTGTCTGCCTCGCAGATCAAGCAAACAAATGATTGGTTGGTGGAGTAAAAACATGTGGCAGTATGTGGGAATAACAAGGATACTGAGCCAATCTAAATACTACACCAGTAAAAGTCAACGTTTCGGGGCTTCACCCATTCGGGACACAACACACAACAAATAAATAATGTAAAAAGAGGAAATAAGCAAAGGAATTCGTGACATGCTTTTGGATAGCTTGACGGTTGCATTTGTGTATGTGGACAACAAGCATTCATGATTTACTTTCATCAACAAAAATCAAGAGATAAATATTCTGTTTTTATCTCTAATGATCCCGTTGGTTTGTTGGTGGAGTTGAAATAAATAATGTATACTTTCTGCTCTGTTACGTATTATGTAACAGAGCAGACAGTATATATAACACAGCCGGTTGCTCGGCCGCCCGGGGCAGCAAAAACCTTTTGCGGTTAAGTAAACATTTCCTCTAGTTGCCCGAGCGGACAAGTGAAAATTTTCACGACTTTGCCTTTGCACTGATTTGTGGCAGCCAGCCTCACGGTAGCAACAGTCACTATCGGTATGTCAGACAACGCCCTGGAACCGTATTCATGGCGGGTGGTTAAGCCCGAACCGCTTGCGTTCACACGACAGACCATCAGTTAGCGACCTTCAACAAAGGTCGCTAACTGGTAGTCTGTCACATACATACAAAGGCAGTGGGGGTAAACATCATGCTAACACAGGCACGCAGTTACTGTTTATTTAGCAAATGACAACTTTTTTCTTTACAACGGCCCAAGGAATATTTCTATATCAGATTTATTCAAAACAAAATATTGTTCAGTCAAGAAGGAAATGTAAATGTTCGCAAACTTTAAAGTCAGATAGGGTGGGGCTAAAAAATCACGTAACCACAGACAGGAAGCTTCCTGTTTAACATGAATATCTTACATATAAGGAAAATTACCATCTCAAAAATTTATGTAGTCCTTCTCCCTTCCCCACTTCCGCGATGGTCTGGTCCGCTTTCTAGGCGGGAGGATGGTGGTTGGCAACCCGGCAAAGCTAATTTAAAAATTGGCAATCTAGTAGCAGCCCGTCCAGACACCAGGGACTATAGGGAACAGTACTAGGACTGGTTGGCCAGCTATCAGTATAATGTGATTGGGTTGGATTGAAGTCTGTGTTGCGACATCAGTCTCATTTTGTCTAAACAACACCATCCTGACATGGACCTAGTTTGCGATGGGACGTTAGACAACAACACTCCCAAAGTGGTAACAATGACACCCATATTAAGGGTGTGGCTCGTGAACTAGAAGCCTTAAGAGTGTTCCCTTTGGTGAGCGAGGGCAATACTCGTGATTACTTGATTAAACCGCTCGTCATTAGCTTTCTGAGTTCTGAACTTGACTTTCAACTGACCACTATGATACATCAATCGGCGACCGGAAATGAACTCATCTGCATCACTTGGGAAGCTGCTTTATTCAGACGCAAGAAAAGGATGAAAATTTAGTTGCTGGGGTGTTTAGGCTGTCATGTTCAGATGTGGCTGCGTGGGCGAGAGTGGCTTGGTGTTCAGACGCACGAAACACAGACGCATTGAATGGTTTTAAAAGGGCAGCCACGACTTATTACTGTCTGTGTATATATAATCCTTAGGGAATCGAAATGTTGGTTTTGTCCGGGTAAAAAAAATCACTACCGTATGGCATGGAAAAAAGTGATTTAAAGAACAAACTAAGTTTGAGACGGCATGGAAATACATCTGAAACAGTGGAAAAGGGCAGAACCCCACAGACAGTTTGCTGTTGATCTTGATTTGATTTACTGCAAGGAGACTGTCGGACACAATGTTTTCTTTTCATTACGCATAAACGTAGGCAAGTTACAATCGTCTATGTATGTATACGCAGCCTGCTAGAGTAAAAGGCAGTTACATAAGCTCTGTTTTAAAGGGTTGAGCTACTGACTAACTATTCCAGACAGTCTAGTTTAAAGAGCTGACCTATAACGCCTACCAATCAGTCAGCCTCCGTCGTGTTTATATATATAAAACCCTCGCCTGTAGCCTGCTAAGCAAACTGTTGTCATTCGTGCTCGTTACGACAGTCTCGCATCTAGCCAACCAGAATCAAACACTACCCAAGTGGTTTCCTAGCAGCTCGGGTGCAGATGAGCCCAGAAAGATGCGAGGGAGGTAGCCGGGCGAGAGTTGGGGGTAGCATACCCCTAAGCTGAACAAGCGCCTGTGCCAGTCACCCAGAACAGATGGTCGCACGTCGGATAGGCCCGTGCCCGAGTTGTGTGATGATCCTTCTGCCCTTTATAAAAGCGGTCGATTGCGAATGTTAATGGTTCACCATCCCCAAACCTGTAAAAACTAAATCAGCCCCGTCTAGTTACAGACCCTTAGAACTCACATCACAGCTTGGACAAATGGAAGAAACAATAGTTAAAAATAGACTAAACTTTTTTTTGCGAGATTAAAATATCTTCCCACCACAGCAAAGTGGATTTAGGAAAAAACACAGTACAATGGACCACCTTACAGCATTACAACAAGAGATAATAAACACTAAGACAGAGAAAAGAGTAAACTTATGTGGGGTGTTTTTGGAGCGGCTGATCCAAAACCTATACCAACTAGGCACTCCCACTAAAGTAGTTCAGCTCATAAAATCCTTTATGTCAGACCGGAAAATAAAAGTAAGAGTAGAGGATAGTTCCTCCAAGGAGGTAAACTTAGACAATGGAGTACCCTAAGGAAGCGTGTTAAGTCCCGTACTCTTTAGCATTATGATTGCGGAACTCCCAAAATGTGCTAAACATGTTAAAATAAAACAATTTGCTGATGATACCTCCCTGCTAGGAAAAGTAGAGATACGCAAACCCAGGTACCCACATAAACCTAGATTTCTAGGATTAGAAAAGATGCAGGAAGACCTAAACCAAGTAGCAAACTGGCTAAAATACAATGGCTTCAAATTAGCTGCCAACAAAACCCAAGCAATAATCTTTAAACGACCAAATCAGAAAGTAGACTACCCACAACTTAAAGTAAACCAAACAGCCACAACGTATAGCCCTCAAATAAAATTCCTGGGGGTTATTTTTGTGTTTTACTGCTTCTTTAAGAACAAAAGGTACAGCGTAGGCACAAAAATTGCTGAATCAGTGGAGAGAAACCTTCTAGAATATTTTCGAACAACCAAATATTATGGGATTTAGACACCACGTGACCGGATAGTATATTTGGGCTGGCAGCACCCCCAAACTTTGCTTGTCCATTTTATACCAGGGACTAACTTCAAAATCCGTTGAATCACCGCGAGGTGGAAGCACTTTTCCTTCCAAATCAACAACAACAACAACAACAACAACAAGATTCGTAATTGTTTCAGTGCGAAATCACCGACAGGTGGAAGCATTTTCCCTCATTGGGGAACTGATTGGTAAGGCACGGGCCTGGACAGCTCAGTTGGTAGCACTGCAGACTAACAGATGGAAGATGCTGGTTGAAAGCCAAGTGTGGCAAAGTATTATCTTTTGAAGTTGAAACCACATTCGGTCATTTTCACTCACATTAAACTGCCTGTCGGCACTGGCCATCTTATTGGTGCCATCAGTCTGGTGGTTCTTTCAGTGCGTAGCTTGGTAATAGGACCCCATCCCCCATAGTGCGAAATCATCGCCCGGTGGAACCACAGTCTTCGACCGCCCGACCGCCCCCCTCCCCACCCCCCGCCCACTAATTGCCGAGTACGTCCAGTCTCCTGAAGTGATTACTGAAGCCGAGTACAGCAAGTCAACTGGAGTAGTCATCAGCCACGGAGTGCCAGTTTTGCCTGTCTTGCCAGTCTTGCCAGTCACATCGGACCGTTAGTGGGACTTTGAGTTGTGAGATGTGGCATCTGCGGTAGTCTTGTTTCGTATCGCTTGCAAGGATCGTGTAGAAAAGCCGCATAGAGACTTAGCAGAAACGCTCGTGACTATTAGACCTTTAGTTGTGAGCGGACTGTTAGATTCGTATTATTCGTAAGTGTACGCCTAATTGCCAGTCATTCTCATAAGGAGAGTTTGTCCTGTCAAGATTTGTTGCGGTGCAGGAGTTACAGACGGACGGTCGTTTGCTACAGCGAAGACGTATGTGTGACGTTATTCTTGAGAGACAGTTGGACCTACCATGGTTATGCGGAGGACGGACAATTCCTTCTGTAAACTGTGTGTACGTTTCACTCCTGGAGTCGGGTGACGCAAGTATCGCCGACATAGACTGTCGATATTGTGACATCTATTCCTTATGTAAATAGTGTATGCTTGTACATGAGTGTATGGGAGTGAGAATGCCTTTATGATGCATGTCTAATGGTTGTGCAGTGGAGCTTCATCATCGTAACTGTGTATAATAAATAGTAATATTTTTGTCGCTGCCATCTTTCATTTTGAAGTGGTTGTGGCAAGCAAGCGCCTGGGGGCTTGAGTCAGAGTTGGAAATTAACACAAGAATCGAGCAGCGACTAGCAGTTCTTTTCCCTTTTCTTGGCACGATTTTGTGATCAGTGTTATCAGTGTAAAGAACAAGCGAAATTTCCAAACCAAGCATACCCCTGGACGCAAGACAGAGTAACACCACAACACAAACACTGGCCACATGTTTAGATGTGTATTCTTGGAAAGGTGCTGATTCTACGTAGCTTATGTAAGAACTGTTTTCTATGTGTGAGAACCTTTCCCTAAGCTTACGGGCTTTTTCAAATATTCCATATAAAAAAAATCTCGTACAGTCTGTACAGAATAATACGACTGTCAGTGCAATACCCAACAGTCCAGGTTAAGAGGGGTAATTTCTATTTTAAAAAATCAGTCATGTCAATATTTACGCGAAGCAGTATGTGGAGTTACAAAATAAAAATTGAGCAGCAAACGGGAGAGAAGGAAAGAAGAAAGAAGGGGAGAAAGGAGAAGAGGAGACGAGGAAATGGCTGTAACAGAAAGTTATTCAGGCGATTTTTCGTGTCACGAGTTTCGCTTCATCACTGCATATCTGGAAGGCATGTTCCGGAAAACCGATCCGTCCAGAGGGATGAACCTTAACGAGTGAAAAGGAAATAAAAAAACCGGAGAGCTATTATCTGATTCGTGGACATTTCCGCTTGAGGATGTTAAGAGTGACGGGGATAAAACTTTCAGGGAGATAAAGATGACACAACTAATGCTAATGCATCTGAAAACGCGATGCCATTTGCTTTTAAATTTGTCGATCTTGTCTGATTAATGAGACCTTTTGTGAAAAAATGGCTTTTAGAATGTCTGGAACGAGACAGGTTGGTTCCGTACGGCTTGCCGTTCTTTGCTGTTTCTGAAACACATAGTTTTGATTGTAGTTCGCTGCTCAAAACTGGGGAAAAAAAGAAAACGACGATTGTGATATTACGGTGGGATTTTTAACCACGTGACTTATCACATAAAAAGGTACAGCCCCAGTTTACGAAGGCGCCTCTGAGCCATTTGGTAAATTCTGCGAAACGTGGGGCTGGATTCTGGATAAACATGAACACGCTTATCGATTTACCGCTGTCCGGACCAGCCTGGTGCTGAAACAACTCATACACAGCCGCACTCTGCACTGACTACATTTGTTTTGCCCCGCGCTGCACTCGTGTTTTGTGACGTAAGGTAGCTAGGGGACAGTACTCATACATATGTACTTTGTTCGATCAACAGGGGCCATAACTCATTCGGGTTGCCATGGGAGAGAGATGCGTGGTGGATTCCTTTCCACTGGGACAGATCACAAATACCCGATCGTCAGCAGATGGGTCAGCTGTCCAGTCAGGATGGACGCCAGCCAACCAACCAACCAGCATTCGGAGCAAGCAAGCAATTTCCCCCCCCCCCAACCCCTCAACCCCACCTCCAAACAAAAACTAAAACACAGCCAAGCAAACAAGGCTTACCTACGCCACGAAAGAACGCACAAAATAATATGATTGGTGTTTGAATCAAACTACCCTTTTGTTATTTCTGTCTTTTCATTCGTTCTTGTCTCGAAAAAATAAAATGACTATGTAGTTACGCAAATAGCTTGGATACAAGCTAGTAGTGGCAGCAGCACAATGTTGTGGGAGCATACAGCTCATATCAAGGGACAGCACCTCCACCACTTTGAAATCCAGTAATGCAGTTGTTTCCCATGTTTTGGAAGCGCATATGTTTCTCTGGGAGTGGGGTGGGCTGGTGATTACTGTCTTGTAATGCGTCAACAGAAAGTAAACTACTTTTGTTTCAGCTTATTACGTCATTCTAAGATTCTGAGGAACTTTAATATCCTTAATTGCGATTTAATAACATTTTGCGCCAGCACGACTTACTGCCCTTTATGTCAGTGGCATGCAGGGCACCCACAAAGGTCCTACACTGCTGTCTGTTCTGGGCCAACTTCTGGATGGTACCCCAGCTGTGGTATCATCCAGAAGTTGGCCAGCACGACTGCAACTGTCTTTTTGTCTGCGTTAGCAAGAGCAATAGACTACATCTCACATAGGCAACGCGCCCAATCGTTGTCCTCGGCCTTTTAGTCAGGGAGAGGAGCGAGGAGGAAGTGAAGGGTGGGAGGTAGCTTCGAATCTCAATAAACTTATGTATAGATGGTTCACAGCACGAGGTTAATTACATATTCCTTGTAGGAGCAATCCACGATGTACGCTGACGTGCTGGCAGTTCCAGTGTGAATATATAGAGTCTTATAGAGAAGAATTTTAAAAATTGATTATCTATTGAAAAGATCCCATTTTAAGTCACTCATTCCTTTTGTAAGTCTACAGTGTAAAGTTTTTTCCTTTCGTTCACTACCGTACATTTCTTTCAGACAAATGAATACACCGTTTACAAGTTGCAATTCTGTAGTTTCTATATTTAGTGGAAACAGGTTCCAGTCTTATGTTGTCTAGACTATAAAGGAGTTTTTTTTTAAAAGTTCTGTTCTAGCTAAATGAACACATCTATCAAATGAATTTCTTCCTATGGTACGGGTTTATTGAGGGGACCAATGGCGGAACAATAAATTGTTGGCAGAGCAGACAGAAACCATCTGTTTAACATCCAACAGTAATCTTTCCTTCTCACGTCTCTCTTTTAGGCTACAAAAATAGGACCCTTCAAATAGCCTTTGGTGACTAGTCCCTTAAACTCCCTCTCCCAATAATAATAGCTTCTATGTGAAGACATTCTAATATAGTTTCCCGACCATCTGTACATCAATCCTAAACAATACCAGTGTTGTTTTCCCGAATTTAAGTAATTTCTCCTATCACTGCGACTCTCCTGTCTCCTGTGGCAAATGACTCACAGCTTTTATCTGAGCGACCCAGTGTGCTTATTTCTGAACTGTGAAAGTCCTATCCACAGAAGTGACCTGTTTGATCCCCGAAACATACGATGAGAAGACGTGAGGCCACTGTACAAACATCAACAATGGAACTTATATAGCAGAGTGACATCAGCACTTCTGACTTTGCTGCTCAATCACACCCTACCGCGAATGTCACACATTCACCCCATGTATATCCACTCATTTACTCAATCGCTCCCTCCCTCGCTTGCACTCACTCAATCCACTCACTCCGATCAGCTTCATACTGACAAACCAAGCTGCACTTATACGAATGCACGTATACCTACAGGATAGGCAGAATCTTTTTTCCCGAACTATCCATTGCCTTGCACACAGCTAAAACCCAGTGGCGACAGCCGACAACATTCGAACGCATGTCTCATTTCGCAAGACTCGTGCACGCTGTTTGAACAGGAAGGGTGGGGCGGGGAAAAAAATCCATGATACTGAAAATTGCCGCGATCCGACTGGCCCAGTAACACCATTTCTTTCGCTGCGATCGGCGGGAGAAGACATGGCTGTCATTACGAGACTTGCGTCGTTCTGGGCAATGATTGTACTGATGGTCTCCGTTCTGGGTGAGCAGGCGTCACGCCAGCTACTGGCTTCAAATTTTTTACTGGGAAGACGATGCCTGTACTCGCGTGTGTGTATGTACGTATGTGTATGTGTTTGTGTGTATGAGCCGATGATGATGATGATGATGATGATGATGATGATGGCGGTGTTAATTTATTACTATTTATAAACTTTGTTTTATTTTGTGGTATCAGCACTCATATTTAAGGCAGTTCTGCGAAGCTTTTGCAAGATTAGGTTCTTTGTTTTCTGAATCTTCATTCATAATTTTCCGCACTGTCTTGTTTTTAAAGAAGCACACACATAAATTCTTGATATTCTTTATATTCTTGAATCTACATTACAGTCTTTTATAGAGAAGAAACCGTTCATTACTGACATCCGACTTCCTCAAATTAACTTGGTGAGCGTGTCATCAAACCTGAAAAAGGCACCACCACTTTTGTGGACAATAAACTCCGCATGGAGAGCCCCCAAAACGCACTCGGAGTGCAGGGCTTACCGGACAAATTGTACAGAATGTAGGAAAAGAGCACTTGTTGTGATCGAATACACAATACCCAAGTGTGATTTATATTTTATTAAGGTATCTCTTAAATCTATCAACGCCGTGATACAGCCCTCGCTGCTGGCACGGCGTTAACCCCAAACAACCATCCTATATCTATCATCATGGTGGTCAGACAACAGAGCTTTCGGACACTATGTGCAGATGTGCACCGGGGAAAGAAAGCCGAGAGTAAAGACCACCAGTACCATCAGTTAAAATCTTTCATTAATATTTAAATTTCATTCAAAGCGCCATTAACACACATACCTGTGAATAGATTCTGTTATTAATATGGGTAAAAGTCTGCATGGAAATTGTCAGTATTGCATTATATATATATATATGCTTTTAATATATATTAAATCACAGTTCTGTCTGGTGTTTGTGGCAGATTTTTATGTTAAGCGTATATTTAATGTGTGCGGCAGATTATGTTAAGCGTTTATTTAATTAATGTATGTTAGTCCTTGTGTGTGGCAGATTGTTATGTTAAACGTGCATTTAATATGCGCTATCCCTTGCGTCTGGCCGACTGTAATTTTAAGCTTACGTTTATTGTGTGTTAATCCTTGTGTGTGGCAGATTGTTATATTAGACCCGTATTCGACGTGTTTTAGCTCTTGTGTGTGGCCGATTGTTTTGTCAAACGTGTATTTTAACGGTTAACAGCCCATGTGTGTGGCAAATTGTTATGTTAAAATTATATTAAACGTGTATGCGATTTAGACCTTGTTTGCTACTGAGTGTTATGTAAAACGTGTATTTTGATGTATGTTAGCACTTGCGTGTGGGAGTTTGTTATGTGTACGTAACGTGTATTTAATTTATGTTAGCTCTTGTGTTTGACGAACTATTATGTAAGACGTGTATTTATTTTATGTAAGCCCTTGTGTGTGGCAGATTGCAATGTGAACGTGTTTATGTGTTAGGCCTTGTGTGTAGCAGATTGTAATGTTAAGCGTGTGTTTATATGCTAGGCCTTGTGTGTGTCAAATTGTAATGTTAAACGTGTTTCTTGTGTGTTAAGCCTTAGGTGTGTCAAATTGTAATGTTAAACGTGTTTCTTGTGTGTTAAGCCTTAGGTGTGTCAAATTGTAATGCTAAACGCGTGTTTCTTGTGTGTTAGGCCTGAGGTGTGTCAAATTGTAATGTTAAACGAGTGTTTCTTGTTTGTTAAGCCTTAGGTGTGTCAAATTGTAATGTTAAACACGTGTTTCTTGTGTGTTAGGCCTTAGGTGTGTCAAATTGTAATGTTAAACGCGTGTTCCTTGTTTGTTAGTCCTTGCTGCAAATGGTGTCAGGACATCGAGAATCTCCAGAACTTTCTCCTACTCCAGGTGAGACGGATTCTCGTCGCACAGTACTGTTAGTACTACCGTCTCTTTAAATCTCGTCAGTGTACATGTTATGAGATATATACGGGCGATGAATGAACCCATCTCTTTCTCATTTGATGAATTTTCGTGTGCATGTGTATATGCTTGCGTGCGTGCTCGTGTGTGTGTGTGAGAGAGAGAGAGAGAGAGGAGAAGAGATAGAGATAGGGAGGGAAGGAGAGAGAGAGAGAATATAAGGGAGAGAATAATGAAGGGACAGGACGAAGGGCCTGGCCAAGAGAAGAGATGGAGAGAGGGCAGAGATAGTGCGAGACAGCGACTTCACTAGTATTATCTTCATTGTACTGGTGGGGAAAAATGATAAACCAACCCTCTTAATTTATTTCAAGTCCTCATGTCCCTATAATTTCTGTTGAAAGCGCAGTTTATTACTGATATATACCATGTGCTCGTGTTTATGTTTATATGTGTATATATATGATATTCGAAGTATTCTCCTTTTCAGAAGTTTTCGTTCAGGTTTATGGAATACTTGTTTGTGGATCTCTAAAACGCTCCTTTTTATTCCTAAAATGCTTCTTGTTTTTCCTAAAGTGCCTTTTGTTATTTTAATTGTTCGTTAGAGTTCCCAGAGTGCTCGATCGTGTTACCAAAACTGCTCAGTTGCGTTTTCTAAATGCTCGTTCTGGTTGCCAGTTCGACCTCTCGCTCCTCCCGCACGCTGACTGTCGGTGAGATCGTGGGTATCGTTGTTGGTGTAATTGGCGGCTTCATTCTGGTGGCTGTGGTGGTGATGCTTATTAAATGGTACCGTCGTAGAAAAGCGCAGGCAGCGTCCGGCTCTGCTACAGGAGGTCAGTAAGTGGTGCAGTGCTTAAAAAGTGCGCTTTCGCAAAGATTCTCAGTATCAACGCGAAATACCTAAGTATGTGAGGCTTGATCCCGTTCAAGCATAAAAAATAAACATAAAAGCACGTACCCATGCAGTGGTGATGTTAGAAAACCCGCCCATCGGTAGAATTTTCACAGGATTTAATATCCTTCAAGAATAAAACAAACGGATGTTTAAATAGACCCACAATGCAAATACAAGAACAATCACGGAGCCTCTTAAATACTTAGGTATTCTAAGTCTGTCAGTTAATTTGACAGATTTGTTTTGTTTATATTTGATGACAAATGTTTTCGAAGACAAGGCCTTTTGCAAACACGTCACTTCTGTCTATTATTGCAGTTTCAAGAGTTTTATCTTATAAAGAGCAGAAGACAGCAGTGTGTATTGCCTAGGATATATTGGCCTTCTAATTTAAGGGAAAATCTCCCCAGTGTTTAATGACAATTTTGTAAATGGAAGTCTTCGGATTTAGATACATTTAAGTTTATTTTTCTTATACTGTATTTCACTTTATATGATTTTTGTGTTTATAATGTATTTTGCTCTATCTTATTTATTTATTTTTACTTTCACTTTATATTAGGGTTCCTTTCCCCTTTCTTTCTTTCTTCCTTATTTTTTCCTCTCTCTTTTTTGACGAGAATACTGATCACAAATCTCTGGATTCTGTCCCCCCACCCTCTCAGGCCAGGTCATAAAATACTCGAATTCACCTGACGGTGTGCCGACGGTGTCCAAAAATCAGGTTGAACCGAACACCTGTCCACCACCTCCATATACTATGGGAGATAACTATGCAAGTCCATTCGTTGGGACAACCGAGAGCAGGAAATACTAAGGGAGATGATTATCCAAGTCCATTCGTTGGGACAATTGAGACCACTCCTTCCTATTCATCATGGGCGACACGTCACAGGGTAGACAGTCTGCAGGGAGGATGACGAGGTGAAGTTTATGGCCGACGGAACTTGTGTTGAGCCAACAGAACACGTGTATAGATAATCTTGATTTTTTTCCACTTCGCAGCATATTTAGAGTGGACGGAACGAAGGCCAAAAGGAAAAAAAGCGCCCCTCATAGTGCATATACCCGGTGCAGACAAATTTGTGCATGCGCGTGTGCGTGAGTACGTGCGTGCGTGCATTCGTGCTTTGGTTTGTTCGTTGGTGTGTGTGTGTGTGGGAGAGAGAGATAGCGTTAAACGGGGGATGGGAAAGAAAAAGAGCAAATGCGTACGTTTCCTGTCTTTGCAAATAAATAAGGATTTTTGAGGAAAGGGTTTCATTTCCTTTTTATCATTTATACATTTAGTTTATTTTTAAATGTTTAAATACTGTTGCTTTTGCAGTCCTCCCAATGTTTTTATTAGAATACATGACATAAATAAAGAGTTATTTGTGTTCCTGGACTTTTCTTGTATTGTTATTCGTCTTGATTTTATTTCTGTTGACACCAGCAAAACTAATTACAATACAAAGCAAGGTTTAGTTATTCTTAAGACAAAAGGTCATGTAGGAAAATGAACAACCCTTACATACTGAACCATGTTAATAAAATAAAACTAACAAAGACCGAGGCGCATGGCAGCGTACAGAAATAACAGAAAAGAGCGGGAATGCAAGAGAGAGAGAGAGAGCCTTTAAGTTCCGTGGAACTTAAATACATATTAAGGGGCAGATTAAGATGCAGTCGTGCTTTAATTCATGTGCGTATATATGTTCCAGTTCATGTGCGTCATATACATTTCATGTTTTCTGTTTTTTAGTCGTTTCTTATAGCTGCATAAAAAGGACATTCTATGTCATCGGGACTTGCGAAAAGTTTTTTAAAAAGTATATATAGATAGCAATGGGAAATCTGTGTGACGTAAGCAGGGGAACAGAATGTAGGCCAACAGGTTCTTGACAGTAGACTGCTGTTTGATGTATATACGGAGGGCGTGCGTGGCACTTGGCGGTCGTACAAAAAGAACACGTTTATGTGTATATTGCAGGTACAAAAGAAAGAAAGAAAGAAAGAAAGAAAGAAAGAAAGAAAGAAAGAAAGAAAGAAACAAAGAAAGAAAGACCCAGTCGTAGTGGCGAACTGACAGCGAACTGATGACGCTGTTTGTTGTGTGTGCTTTCGGGGCGGAGATTTATGGGAGTTCCCGCTGGCCATGCCTGGATCCACTTGCCACCGGTTGCTAGCGAAGTCTGGGGGTGGCGGGGTGTGGGGACATCCTAGTTGTAACCAGCTTCACCTTTCCAAGGGCTCAGTAGCCTCTTGTGTTGAAAAGAAGGATTCAACACCGACAGACGGGTGGGGAGCGGTGGGGCCCAAGTATTTGCTGGCCCCTCTAACTCATCCACAGTATAATGGGGGTGGGGGTGGGGGGCACGGGATAGGCTGGCCCATCTAAGTCATCCACAGTATAAGGGGGGGGGGG
>SMGT01004408.1:5734-20437 GCA_004794575.1 Lanistes nyassanus | reverse complement strand
GGGATAGGCTGACCCCTCTAACTCATCCACAGTGTAATGGGGGTGGGGTGGGGGCACGGGATAGACTGGCCCCTCTAACTCATCCACAGTGTAACGGGGTGGGGTGGGGGCACGGGATAGGCTGGCCCCTCTAACTCATCCACAGTATAATGGGGGGTGGGGTGGGGGACGGGATAATCTGACCCCTCTAACTCATCCACAGTATAATGGGGGGGGGGGCACGGGATAGGCTTGCCCCCCCTCCTCAAACTTTTTGTTGAAGGGGCTGGTGCTCCTCTTGCCCCCGTGGTTCCTAAGCCACAGTACTTGAGTGAAAGTGGCTGAGTGAAAGATCCAGTTAAAGTTTGTACAGACTGTACAGAAACCCACAACTAATCCGGCATTGTTTGTCTGTAACTATGTCCCTCTTATCCTGGATATGTCCAAGCTCTAGCGTATTTCCTTATTTCGATCGTGTGTGTGTGTGTGTGTGTGTGTGTGCGTGTTTGTCTGTCTGTCTGTCTCTCTCTCTCAATCTCTGTACGTGCGTGATGTGTGGCTGCGTGTATAACTGTATATGTGTTCCTTTTTGGATTCAACCGTCTTTCCTTAGAGTCTTTATTTCTGTTTTACGGTACTCCCTGTCCTCCCCTAATTCCTTCCTTTCGTCCTTTTGTTTATGACAAGTCAAATGGATTCATAATACTTTCAAACGTTTGGTGTACAACTACGATCACGGTATAAATGACCCAGCGACGTTCTTCACTAAAAGTCTCAAATACTATGCGAAGCGCAACACACCACAGAACCAATTTAACAGCGTAATCAACACGGCGTGCTTAAATATGAGGACTAAGTGACGTTGGCGGGGGCACGATGTGTGGTAAATAGACTAGTGTCGCGGTATTGTCTCTGTCGTGTCTAGGGGTATGGCGCTTATGTGTTTTACTCGTCTGCTCGTTGACTAGAGTTATCACAACATAAAAATGTGTCAAGAAGGGGGAAACTAACACTGCAATCGCTGCCTAATTTACTCAATTTCCAATCGGCTCAAGCCCCCACCCCCTTGCTTGTCACGCGCACAACTTAATAAAAGAGGGTAGCGATAATACACTATTCTATTTATTTACAGTTACGACAGAATATTTCACTACACAAGAAATGATGCTCCAATATACATCTACTGACATATGTAGAACAATCACTCGCACTCTCATACATTCATCCCAGCTACGCTATACGTATCCACACGCACACGTTATTGACCGGGTTATGAATTTTACCGTACCGATACTTCCCTTCGGTAAACACAAGAAACTTTATCCTTTTCGTACTAAAACCTCTCTGAATATGACGTCACGTCGACGTCTTAACACACAATCAGATCGAACGACGATCACACAAGAAATAACCGTTTCTACAAACCGACAAATCACCAAGTTTGATTTACTATCGTCTAAGTTTGTTCCTCTAGCTTTGAGCTACGGTCGTGTCCTACACTGTACGTAAACTCACTTTAACGATGCTGGATAGGAATACCGCAGACGCCACGTCTCTCAGCTCCACAATCACAACACCGGTCCAAAATGCCCGAGTTCCTTCCCTGACTGGCAAGAGTCACCCCTGTTGCAGAAGCACTGCTGGTTCTCAGTCCACGTCGAGGATAATGCCTGCACTCGTCTATAATACCTTCGTCCTTCAGCATACGGTAATCGGCATACGGCAATCGGCAATCGGCAATTGGCATTTCACATTTCGGCCCTGAACATTTGCGGTCGGTTGCCTATATAGCCCTGCGCGCGGACTTGCAAGCGCGCACTACCCGTTCGGGGTGGTGGTCTGTAGCCCGTGGAGGGTGGTTCGCCCCCACCTCGCAGCCGACCCCCCCCTCAGGGTGACGGGTCAACCGGGGGACGGGGTGCGGGTTCCCCTCGCTCTCAGCCGGCTACCTTCCCCACTCCACCGCGCGGTCTCTCCTGGCTATTTTGTCGAACCAATCGGGTCGCCCGTAACAATTTGCTCTACCTCCTGATTGGTTAGGGCAACTAGACGCCTGAAAACTCACAACAACTAGTATATCCCGGGTATCCACAGCCCAGTGAAAGAGATTTAGGTTGGTTAGTGGGAAGTCTTGACTGACAGGTCAAGGCTGTCTCTTAACGTCGATAGAACTGGCGAGGGCAAAAAAGGACGCGTGTACGAGGAGGGTCATGTGGAGGGTGGAAATCAGTGAACTCTTAGCACCAGCCCCGTAAACAGGTGCCATATGCAAAGTGAGTACCTGTGGCGGACAAAGGATCTGAACCAACGATCTTCTGTATAAGTGGCAATTACACGTTACCGCTATATTCAATGACCCCTCCCACTCCCCACGTGGGAGGGGAGGAAACGCGCACGCAGACAAACCAACACGCGACGGGGCCAGTGGTTTTACTATCTGACACCTTCTGTCTAACCGTGTATTTTACAGTCTATCTATTTTACAGTTTCCTACCACTGTCTTACATTCTGTCTTCTTCCATTCTAGATCTCCCAGCATCTATCGTACGTTTTCTGTCGTACAGTCAGTCTAAGCATCTATTTTACAGTGTGTACACAGTATAGATGTCACAATTTACATTCAGGAAATCATTAGAGCAGGCAAACACTTATCCACTAGAATCATAGCGGCGTAACTTAAAATAGGAATCAGCCAGACCTTGCTTACTCACTGTCGTGATAACATTTATTGATTTTTGGTTTTTGTCCTGTCTGCATGTGCAAACATAGACTGGATTTCGCATCACGGCTTTGCTTCCCTAGCTTTTACTTGGGGGCGGGGGGGGGGTCAGGGTAAGGTTCCCGGACCATCGTCTCCTCAGTCATCATCATGGGGGTTTCGATGACGTCCCAGGTCCTCTGTGACTGGCAAGACTGGCCCTCCATGCTGCTCCGTCGCTCGTTCCCAGTAACTGGCCCTCTGTGTCCACGTCATCTGTGGGCGCCAGGAGACTCGCTGTACTCGGTGTCAGTAACCACTTCAGGAAACTTGACGTCCTCGCAAATCAGCATCATGATGTTCTGGCGAATGTTCTTCCACTTAGAACATGACAATGTTTTAGTAATGCACATAATTATTATTAATAATCTACTTCAACTAAACTGAAAAGACCTGCTGTAATCATGTAACTATCTACTCTCATTATTTCATTATCTACTCTCATAATGTAGCAATGCACTCGAATAATGTTGCTCTCTGATCTAAGGATTTAATAATCTTCAGCAATAATGCTAGAATTAAATCCATTCCAACAGCCTACTATATATAGTGATTTAATTCATGTATAATCATTTTAATAATTTAACAGTTCATAATCTAAAAGGCAACGAATGTCACATGTCATCCTAGGCTATTACCTGTCACTCCTAGGTAAGCCTTTTTGCTCCTCCCTTTCGTCAGCTGGTAGGGGGAAGATACGTCATCCCCAGGCTGACCGCTCCACCCACAATCGACACCTGGGTGTACGGGCATTGGCCAGGTTAATCATTCTGCTCCCCCTAGTCTGGCTAGAACCGGTTTACTTGAGGGTAGTGCGTCAGAACGCTTACTACATAAGGAGGTAAAAATGTTAGACACAAGGGGAGAGCGATACACACAGAGCGACCGGGACACAGGATAGGAGAGCGATCGGGATCGACACATCGGAGGACACACGAGCCTCTAACCCTTGCCAATCTTAGCCAAAGACGTGGAAAGAGCTTCAGTAGCAGATCTCGCGAATACATTGGAGTGTATTGCGCCGACTACGAGACAAAGTAGTAAGGGACTGTTGACTGTGCCTTATAGGTAAGACTGCTCTTGTCATAAACTTATCTTAGAGTCTGGGACTCGAGTTGATGTAAGATAGGTGATTTTATCCTGCCGGAGTCAGGTGACGTCATAAGCTAGTGGCCGGGCGGGTATGCCAAAAGAGGGTTCAGAGAGGTAGTGCTGGTCGTACAGTGTCATAGCTTCTGTGTCGGTCGATGAATAGCTTTAGAGCCGCGTATTGCAGTTAAGCAGAAGTTTCGGTAGTGATCAGAATTGGTGCTCTTGTGTCGGTCACGTACCGTAACTGTGTTCTGCGGAAAAGTAGTGTTTCAATAGTGACAAGACTAGGTGCTCTTTGGTGGTCACTTATTGATTCAGTTTGATAGCTTTGTTATTGTGTATCGCAGAAGTTGTTGTTGCAGTGGTGACAAGAGTAGGAGCTCTATTGTCGGTCACTCATTGTACGTGTGTATTGAGCGGGATCATAGGCCGGTTTGGCAGTTTGGTTTCCCTCTTGCATTGATTTGATTATTTCCTTTGTCTGTTGCACATGGTATGACGTAATCAGGCAGCGTCTTACCCTAGACACGAGCACGGTGATTCTCTGTAAATAATTTGTAGATATATTTGATGTTGTCGAGTCAGTTAGTGTTTGAAATATATGTTGAATAACAGTTCGCTGCAGTTGTGTCTTTTACGAGGGTGGGGGCTCTTGAGCAAGAAGTGTTTTGCCTGTGTGAGACTGAGTGACGTGTCAGAGTATGAGAATCTTTTCCCTCGGTAGATTTCTCTAGTTATTCACATTATTTCATAGCGTCGTCATCCATTGGTGTAGAAACCATTGACCGGAAGCAGTAAAGGTTTTGGTGACGATTGCTCAATTAAATCTACATTTTACGAGATCACCATAAAAGTTTGTCCAGTAATCCTGGAGAAGTCGAGTCCAATAAGATAAGGTACTGCCCGCTCGTAACAACGAAACTGTTCCAAAATTCATTATTTTGCACTCGTGGTCTTGTGTTCGCTCCCCCATTCCCCAGACCGCACCGCTATGCATGGGGCTGAGAGATCGTTCTTTTTCATGCTCTGTGTCACGTACATCCCCCACCTGACCCGGATTTCCTTTTCATTTTGCCTCGGCAAGTTCAAACTTAAGGAAACGCACCAGAAATAATTTCAAAACGTAAATAACTCAGACAATTCTCTCCTTTCCTTGCATCCTTACGCAGCAGTCAATGTTAATATTTATAAATTTAGAAACGGTCTTAGACTAATTGAAGTCAAACTTTTATGTGAATAATGTTAAATATCTGTCTGGCAATATTAGCAAAATATAGCCATCCTGTTCTTCACATTTTCCTGCGTCCTGCCAGCAAAGTGTCTCGACAAACACAGCACGGCTTTTGGTCAAAGACTCACCTGGTCAGGTGTGTCCGATTTCTGTAAGCTTGTGAGGCCTGTGTACCGATTCTTTGTTAGTTTTTGCCTGTTTGGGGGTTTTGTTTTGTTTATTCCTGTCCGATGTGGAGTAAGAACTAATCATTACTGTATTTCATAGGACGTTGAAAGGGGGGAAAAGTTTGAGTAGGATGCGTTTGTGCTGTGCTGTGCTTTTTGGCTTTGATTTTCTGGCTCATTTTTGCATGTTCATACTCTGTTTTTAAGTTTTGTTTCTCTTGTGCTACTCTATGCACTTGAGAAGTCCACTGTCAAAGGCAGATGTTTAAAATCAATTATTTTCACTAAGGGGAAGCAACAAAGTGGACCAAGGAAGGATAATGAAGGCTGGTTGTGTTACAAGATCCCCATAGAAACTGTCAAATACAAAATATGCATGTGAACTTGCACAGTTCTAGGAAACGAATTCTTAGAATAGGCCCCACACGCTTCGCACTCCCTCTCCTGCACACACACAACTTGCGCAAGTCATGCGGAAGTTAGAATTAGGTCACCGTAAGGGAAGAACAATTTACTGTGGACAATATGCAGTATTTTATGAGTGTTTATAATCCTCGACATACTACCACATAGTCACGTGGCAAGGCCCGCAAGACATGTAAAAGGTTTTCGTGTAAACAGGTTACCATAACCGTACGTAAGCTCTCTTCGACATAACCTCACACACGATCGTACGCAGGCCTGCGGGCCGGCCGGTCGGCAGGCAGGAAGGCAGGCAGGCACGCACCCATGGTCTCACTCGAAAACACAACTCCCATACACTGACACACATTAATTCCCTTCTCTATCCAGCTCTCCCCAACACTGCGCAGTACACCATACACATGGGAGTGTAGCTGTCACACGCCGGTGGAAAGGACCTATCACCTATCCCAGGTAAACGGCTGGGACGGAACTCGACCACCTGTTCCAGGTAAGACAACATGATACTGTCCAGCTAGCATATTAGGCTAAGGTACAGCGCTGTCAGCCAGTCAGGTGTCTGGAAATACGTGTGAGCGAAGTCAGGGGACATAATGATCTCTACCTTGCAGGTCGCTGCTTACAGTATTCTCTTCAGCGGCTTAGGTGGGTCTCTCTCTCTCTCTCTCCAGCACCATCCACCTTTCTTCTGTCTCTATGTCTGTCTGCCTGTTCGTTCGTGTGTCTGACTGTAATTCGCCTGTGTGTCTGTCTCTCTCTGTCCGTCTGCCTTTTAACAAGCAGCAAAACGACGTTAAGATGATTTGTTGGTCTGCTTTCTGTTTACAGCTGTAATTATACAGGGAGCGAAGGTACGCTTTCGGAGCGGGTTTGCAACTTACCCAAGAACCAGGGGCGGCTCGGGGTAACATTTTCCGACATCATCTAGTATTGTTATTCATTCTGTTTTAGGGTAAGGTTTAGAGCCTAGACTTACCCATCAAGGGCGAGAAAATAATTTCCTTGAAATACCCATTTCAACAGACTTTGCCATGATTCTTTAAAAAATTTCTTCACTCAATAGGTTCGCATTTCGATTAGAGTGTAAAGATCGAAAATGCATCTTACGTTATTTTCTTCTCGATTGGTTTCAGTTCTGGAAGTGACAATATTGGACTGATACTTGGGATTTTCTTCGGAAGCCTTGGGGGGATTATTCTTTTTACAGTTTTGTGCGTCTGTCTGACGAAATGTTGGGCCAAACGCAGAAATACTTTATCCAATGTACCCACGTTTACAGGTATGCTTACTTTATTTTGAATAAGTGCGTGATTTTTATAGAGAATTTAAAGTGAGCTGAAAAATTTCTTAAAACTCAATCGCATCTAAGAGCTACAGTGCATGACGGTTGCTTGAATAGGAGCGTTTTTGGCGATTTAGGACGATTTTTGAAAAATTATAAATCCTATTAGTGAGAGAAACATAATTCGAACAGCATCTTGAAAATCTTCTGGTGACACCAAACGCTCGGCTATTACAGCCGTTTGCGGCACTTGTAATCCATAACACCTCGTGGAAATTATCCATAGATGCCAGGAGTTTATCCAGGATGAAAGCCACCAACAAACACGCACAGATGAAAAGTTTTCGAAGACCTCTAAGGCTTGTGTTGCGGAGAAGTGCTGAGTTTTACAATGGCGGTCGGCCATTTTCCCAGAACTAAATAGGTAGCGTGTTTCCGGGGGCACAGATTTGAAAAAGTGGTCTACTTTGTGGTCTAAGGGAGGGAACTCTATAGAAAAATGATTCGCCTATTGGAAACACCATTTACAGACAGACAGACAGACAGACAGGTTGGTTGATTGATTGATTGATTGATTGATTGATTTGCCTACTGTTTGGTCTCAGTTTGGCTATTGCATGTCTCTCCTCAGGTCAGGATGTCCACGTGACGGCTCCACACTTCTCTGACACACAGGCACAAGCCAAGACAGTATGGAATTCGATGACAGATCAGACAATAAAACCATTCCAGCCTGCGCCAGCAGACGGCCTCCTCCCTGCCAATGACCCGGTCTGGAGTGGGCAAACTGGCCATCCTTACCCAGTGAGCCCTTTCATCAGCACGCCCCCCTTTAGGGAGCCAGAGGTCTCGTCACCTCACCTACAGTCTGAGCCCTATTCTGTCAGCTATGCGTCTGAAAAAGGAGTTGCCTCGCAAGTGTGAATTAGTAGGAGTCGATGATATGACCTTCTCAGCTTTGCCTCGGAAAGAGGAGCTTCTTTGCAAGTTTGAATAAGCAGGAAGTAATGAACAACATGAGCCTCTACCAACGAATTATGTAGATCTGAGTAACAGAATGAGGTGGATCTGAGTGTGTACAATCCAGTATAAACTGTCGCCTGCTACTGCTTACCTTCGCAGGAACAGAATGAAGAAAAAAACTGCACCATCTCTTCATTCTGAAAAAAGTTTAGCTCAGGGGTGGAAATTGGGAAAGGGCGTGAGAAGGGCGTAGTTCTAGAAGGCTTAAGACCTACACTAAAAGACTGTAGTTCATCAGCTTTGGTATGTTAAATATTTTCGGTCATTTGTTGCTGATAGCAATACTAATACAGGTATGCACGACAGTGACACCAGCAGCATTAGTAGTAGGATACAAAACTTCCATTCACGAAAGCACACACATTCAAATATTTTATTAACATCTATGGTGTAAGCCCTCTACTTTTATATCAGGGAGTTCTGATCTGTCACTACTTAGATTTATTAATAAGCAGATTTTGCGTTTACAAATAAAGTTCGAAACTATCGTCAAAAAATAAAATCTTCGGTCATCTCATCATCTGGCCGTTGGGGCACCACTGAGGACTTGGCAACCAGCATCTTCCAATTTTGTCTGTCTTCTGTCATTCTCTGGGTGTCAGGGAAGGTCAGGCCCGTCCACTCTTGGATGTTGTTTTCCCATCGTTTTCTCTGCCTGCCTCTCTTTCTTGTTCCCTGTATTGTACCTTGCAGGATGATTTTTGCAAGTCCTGATGATCTTGACACGTGCCCATACCATTCCAGTTTGCGCTTTTTGACAGTAGTCAGCAGGTCTTCATGTTCGCCAATAGCTTGCCGTATGCTGTTTCGCACTGCTTCATTGGTGATGTGGTCTTTGTAGGAGATATGGAGGACTTTTCTGAAGCATCTCATCTCCATGGCCTTAATTCTTCTCTGTAGATCAGGGTCCATGTCTCACAAGCGTAGAGAAGAACGGAGATGACTAAGGTGCGCATCAGTCTGATCTTTGTACTGAGGGCGATGTTGTTGTCTTTCCAGATGGTTTTCAGTTTTGTCAATGCTGCCGTCGTCATTGCTATTCTGGCAAGTATTTCTGGTTTGGAGCCTTCATCGCTAACTATCGATCCAAGGTATTGGAAGTTGTGGACTGTTTCTAGCTTGTCAGTCTTGATTTTGATGTCAGTGCTGATGCCATTGGTGTTATTGGTCATCAATTTGGTCTTTTCTGCATTTATCTCCATGCCATAAGCTCTCGATGATTTGTCAATATGCTCAACCAAATCACAAGCTCTTTTTCACTGCCAGCCAGCCCATCAATGTCGTCAGCAAAGCGCAAGTTGGTGATTGTTCTGCCACCAATGCTGACTGATCCTTCATGATCCTCCAGGGCATCGGTCATGATTCTTTCTAGATAGATGTTGAACAACGTGGGAGATAGTATGCAGCCTTGTCGGACACCAACAGTAGTCCTGAACCATTCCCCAGTGCTACCATTGAAAAGTACTGCACTGGTGGCTTTGGTGTACAACTGTTCTATGACTTTGATCAGGTTGGCATTGATATTATACAGCTTCATGGTTGCCCACAATGCTGCATGCCACACTCTGTCAAATGCCTTCTTGAAGTCTATGAAGACATGGTATAGATCTTGTTGGTGTTGGAGGTATTTCTCACATAGTATCATCAGATTGAAGATCTGTTCTGTTGTGCTGTGCCCTGCTCTAAACCCTGCTTGTTCTTCCGCGATAATCTTTTCAGCTTGTGGTTGTAATCTCCTCAGTATAATCTTCAACATAACCTTGCTTGGGTGACTGATCAGGCTGATGGTGCGGTAGTTTTGGCATAGTTGCAGGTTGCCCTTTTTAGGAAGTGTAAAAATCAGTGACCGGGTCCAAGGTATGGGCCATTCACCAGTCCGCCAGATCTTGTTGCAGATTGTTGTGAGGGCACTGACCATTGCTTCTCCTCCGGCTTGGACCAGTTCTGCTGGGATGTTGTCTACTCCAGCTGCCTTCCCCCTTTTTAGCGATTTGATTGCTGCCTCCACCTCTTCACGAAGTATTGGGGAGTCATCTAGGTTGCTTGGTTCTGCAACATTAAGTACGCATGGGTCTCCCATGACTCCATGATTGTACAATTCTGTGCAGTATTCTCTCCATCGGGTGAGGATTTCTCGATGTTCACTAAGACAACGTCCTGCTTTGTCCTGGATGGTTGATACTCGTCCCTGTTTTGTGCCTGTCAGGTTTTTCACTATCTGGTATGCCTTCTTGGTGTTATTCCTCTGCAGGTGGCTTTCGATTTCATTGCACTGTTCTTCTACTCATATTTCCTTTGCCCTTTTCATGGGCCTATTGACCTCCTTTTTGACTTCTTTGTATTTTGCTGCACCTTCTACTGTATTTTTCTTGTTTCTCAATTGTCTTCTTTTATCGCACAGTTCAAGGACATCAGCTGTGACCCAAGGTTTCTTAACTGCCCTATGTTTGCCTAGGATATTGTTGGCTGTTTCAGTCACTGCCGTGTTAAAGGCGGTGATCAGCGTGTCCACCTCCGTGTTGTCTTCGGCACCGAGGATGGTCAATGGTGCAAATTTTCCCCCTATCATTGCTTGAAATTCTTTAGCTAATTCTGGCTGTTTTAGTCGTTCGAGGTCGAACTTTACCCTGGTGTCTTTCGTTTTGTTAACCTTTTTCAGGTGAAGCCGAAAGGTCATCATGACCAGGTCATGATCGCTTCCAATGTCAGCTCCTGGAAAGCTTCTTGTTCTTGCAGCTTTTACACTTGACTGGAAGCGCTTCTGGACCATGATGTAATTAATCTGGTTTTTGGTTTTCCCATCAGGAGAGTGCCATGTCCATCTTCTGGATGCTTTGTGGTGGCCGAGGGTGTTTGCCAGCAGGAGATCATTATAACTGGCAAATTCCAGAAGCCTTAAGCCTCTCTCGCTGGTCTCTGCATTGGAGGACTGGCCACAGGTTCCCTGCCAGTTCACGCAGGCGTCTTTTTCCCACTTCGGTAAAAGTCGGAAAACCCCGAGTGTGACATCGAGTACGGAACGGACCCGAGTGAAACTAGAAGACGGTACATGGGTTTGTTGTAGAGGAGCTGAAGTAACATTAAAAGTGAAAATGTAGCTCTTCATCTGTATCCAGTCATTCAATTAACTATTAAGGTTGTTGCGCTTATGTTTCAGTACTTTAGTCTGTACTTTTGTTGGCGTTGTTTGTTGTGCTTATAGTATTTCTAAACAAGTGTTACTCGTGTGCATATTGGCGGGATATCGCGCTATATAAGCTTCCGCGTTACTATGAGTTCCACATTTCTCACACCGAAACAGTGATGCGACTGTTGTGATGGCTTATACTCGGAGTGCAATTTTTTGAAGACTTAGTGTTCTTTGCGTGTGCATGCATAACAATCTGTACTCCGCTTACCTGTTTGGTGCAAAATCTTCCAGGAACGGAATGACGCACGAATGACATCGACCTCTCATTTCAAGTCGCCAGTTCGGAACATAGACCATGAGTAAAGGTAGTTGAGAAAATAAGTAACAGGGGAAAAGTTAAAACAAGTGTCTGACTTCTTTTTACGATGGATGGGGTGGGGGTGGGGAGATAGTGAAAAACATTCACTTTTATCCTGTTGACTTTTACCTTAACTTTATTTCCTTTGCTTTTTTCTCTTGACTGTTTTCTTACAATCATGGCCACCATGATTTTTGCAAACTACGAGAAAAAAGAGTTCAACAAAGTGCACGGGAGAACTATATTAGTGTGTTCAGAGCGTTTTAAGCAGGAGGATAACAAATTTAGGCCACAGTATTTCCATATCTCACTCATGCATATTAAAAAATATTCTGCTATTTGGAACCCCGTGCCGTTTGCGTGCTTATTTTTTTAAAATCTATATTACCACTACCACTACTATTTAAGTATTTTCACACTTGCACATTTACTGAATTACCCTGCAGCAAGGTAAACCCAAGAATGGTTCACTGATTTATGGTGAGTTGATTCCCAAAACAGGAGTTGGAATTCCTACAAATACTTCCTTTATATTCTTCCCACAGTTACAAGCGATTGACATGATTTGCCGATAGAGTCTACTATACACTGATCGATGATTTTTCTTCCACCGATTCTGATCGACAGTTTGTTAAGGCGTCATATAGATAGATCATAAGGAGTGCAAACAATAATGGCAGTTACTATTATTAAAATCAGAACATTTTAATATCGAAAACGAAAAATCTATCATATCAGTGCCTCGTGTTTTCATTGCGTTCTTTGTGGCGATCGGTGTCTTGAGCTAGACAGCACGTGTGTTTCTTCTCACCATTCCGGGAAGCTAATGTCTCAAACACATAATATAATGAATTTAAATCTTTTCCTCCGTCTTCTATTTCCTCATAATATGAACAACCCGATAATGAGTCCCGCGATGATTCTCATGAACTCATTTGTAAAAAGCTACACTCTGGTCTAGACTAAGCTACAGTCCGCCTAGCTTGTCCTTCTGTGGATGACGTCACTGCGGCCGCTGTGCTCCCTGCAGGGAGGGGAAACAGGCTTACCTAGGAGTGACAGGTGACAACCTAGGAGTGACATGTGACATGTGTGTGTGTTAATGCATTTTAGTTTTAGACTGCACGTGTCTACCGATCTGTCTTTGTCCATCAATTTGTTTCCTCTCACCCTTCTTATTCGCGTTTTCTCCTTGTGCAACATTCAGAATTGTTTTGTTTGTGCACCTAATATACACAGTTATGGTTCTTGTGTGTTGCCAAGTGGTTCCTGCGGAAGGAGGCAGTTCATTTAGAGTTCGAGTCTTGCCACCGGCGGGTCTAGCGGGATGAGATTTTTGCTTTTGCCGACATACACAACCTTCCCTAACTGAATGGTTACGCGATGTACTTCGTCAAAACTGGCTTCACATAAAATTACCGAATTTGGCGAAGTACAACGCACAGTCCATCGGTTAAGAAGGGCACCTAGGAGAAAGTAGCCATGCATATCGTGATTATCTGTAATGCAAGGGTCAGTTAAAATCTGGACCAGCACTTCTTTAAAATAACCATTAGTATCACTCACTCACTCACTCACTCACTCACTCACTCACTCACTCACTCACTCACTCACTCACTCACTCACTCACTCACTCACTCACTCACTCACTCACTCACTCACGCGCGCACGCACGCACGCACGCACGCACGCAGAAAAATGCTTTGTGAACTTGCTTCCTGATTAATTTCAGTTCCGGGGGGTCTTTTACTAACGGTGAGATCGTAGGCATCGTGTGTGGAGTGGTGGGAGGAGCGGTAGCAATCGTTGTTCTGATGATGGTTTTCGACTGCTGTTGTTGCAATAAACCCGCACCGCCTTCGTCGCAAGTAGATATGTCAAGTAAGTTTCGAGTTGTCCATCTCAGTTTTTTTTTTGACTTGCAGTAGCATTGATGTTGCCTAGGGTTAATACTGCTACGTTGCCTCAGCTACATTTTCAGCACGTGATATTGCTTATGCATTCTCCTCCTCTTCATCTTCCTGAACAATTTTCGTTACTACTGCTGAAAGAATAGTCTCATTATCATCAACGATTTTGGGGAAGGTGGTCTAAGCGCAAAGAGCACCACGTGACATTTGGGACATTAACAGCAAACGCCGTGCTTACGTGATTACAAACACAGCTTGACAAACTCACTGCACGAATAGCGATCTTCGATAGCATTGTTCAAATCAGGATTTGAATGGTGCCAAGGAATTTTACTGGAATTTTGCTGGCGCAAACTTGTTGCTCAGGGATGTTATCGAGGATTGTAACTAAGCTTTTGGTTAGCCTTTATACAGTTAATTAAACGACAAAAGTAGATGTGACATTGTAGGTTTGACTCGAACCTGGTGCAGGAAGGTTTCACTAACCGTGGTCAGACCGCATTCTCGTCTGTGCACTTGTACCTCGTTGGCAGTAATCTTGGCAACAACCTTACAAGAATTCCGTCGCTTCTACCAGATTAAGATTATGTCAAATAAAACATTGTTTATTATTATATTTTAAGTTATATTTTGAAGAAGTTCCTTCTACTGTTTTTAGTCAGCTACAATCTCTTATCTTTCACGGTGTGTGTAGGGCAAGTTGTCAGATACAGCAACGAGGACGTTGTCTTTGGCCCTCCGCCATCTTATGCAGACGCAATGTCGGAGCAATCAGAGAATTGGTTAACCCCCCGTGAGGTGACAGAGGTTAACAATTTCCACCATAACGGTTGGGTTGCTGAGGGGAGCAGCATGACGTACCAACCTTCTTAGACCTTCAACACACCTGGAAACACACCTGGCAACACTGACAGGCATACCGATAAAGGGACAGATTAAAATTAAAAACAACAACTGTTCTGGGTGCGAATGTTTTTTCCCACGCGAGTTCCAGGACCGAATGCCAAGACCACATTTCATGCCGTTTAGCGCAGAGACACAGGTTTGAACATAGACATGAAAACATAATGTCCTACCTAAAACATCTAATACCAAACCCCAACCCCCCCTCCAACCCCCACAAAATTCGTCAGTTTCGAACCTGCGACTTAACCGTGAAAGCCAATGTCCTTACCACTCAGCTATCGGTAACCAAGAATTGGCTTTTTCACTGTAACTATAATAAGCGACGCTGTGTTGAGGTCACGGGTTGCCCTATAATCATCTGTTGCTGTATGAAGTGGCTTTGATTAATATTTTCTTAAACTTTTTAAAATTCGCTTTGAGTGTCAGACTTGACGGGGGGGGGGG
>SMGT01004407.1:789284-816229 GCA_004794575.1 Lanistes nyassanus | reverse complement strand
TCTCTCTTACCGCTGGTTTTCCTTTTTCTTCCCCGCCGTGATATAGCCTTAGTTGCTGGCACGGCGTTAAGCCCAAATACCTACCTACCTCTTCATCCTCAAATGGAGAGATGTAGATATACCCTTGTAACTCGTCTCGCCTCTTCTTCTCGCACACAAACATATACAAGCCGACACCTTCGGAAACACACACGTATGCCTGCGCACTGACAGACAACAGGAAATTCGCATCCTCAAGAAATGTCCACAAGCCTGACCACACGCTAGTTCCATTGCTGACGCTGTTGCCGATGCCACGTGACAACTCACATCAGAAATCGGGCTCGAAACACGTCTTGCTACGCTGGAACGTGTCATAGAGGTTGCGGGGTAGCTTCCCTGCTAGTGCCGGACACGATTAGAAAACGCACGCGCACATGTGCACGCAATCGTGCGAGCGCACACACTATCTTTCTCGCTCCCTCGTTCGGACGCACAGGAAGAAACAGTTTGAGGAAGCTATCGCTGTCGGCTGAACGAAGCCGCTTCTGACGACAGTGAGCCGGGCAGGACACTGTCTACATTTGCCCAGTAACAGACAGTATACATTCTTCCTGTAGGATCAAGTGAACTCAGGTTGTAAGAAAGTTTTAATTTTTTAAAGGACGTCGCGCCTTGCCCGACAGACGCGTCAACAGATTGATTCCCTTTAGGAGGAATTACGCGCTTGATTGATTTGTCTGGCGGTACCCCTCTGACGTCAGCAGATAGGGTTAACTCTACCTCCTTTCATCGCAGTTAACGCTGATGCCGAGACAAAGGAGTGCGTGCTGGCGCGTGTGTGTGTGAGGGCGTTTGTGGAAGGGTGGTGGTGGAGAGAGCTAGAAAATGAAGGAAGTTGGAAAAAAGGGAATAAGTGCATTCTTTCATTCCCAAAGGAAGAAACATTCTTTATATTTCAAAGCCACATTACATTTCATTACTCAGGAAAAAATATAATACTAAAAATTATATTACAATAAAACATAATTTCAAATCCTGCTTTCAACAGACCGACCCTCCCCTAAGAAAAAAAAAGTCTTGCGAGAGTGAACAGTGCGCAGTTAATAAGACACTCCTAGCAGCGCTAAGCGCTTTCTTAAGGAACGCGTTAGCGTCCGCTTGTGTGAAGTCTTACTGTTTTCTGTACGTAGGCTGGGCCCTGCACAAACGTCATCGAGTCAAAATAGATGTTTCTTTCCGAAGTGCGTGTGCACACGTGCCGCATAGATTAGCTGCGGCCGTACATTCATTAACAATTCATTTCGTCCAGTAAGCCCAGATGAGCCAGTGCCTTGCTGGCTAAGCACATTTACCGAACCCCGGTGTTGGGGTGGGGTGGGAAACGCCAGAGTCCCGTGCTTCCTGAGCAGAAGACGTTGATTGAAGAGGGCGAAATGCCCGGCCTGCATCTCACTGAAGGTCTGTATCAGACGGTAAGGGAGGCGGGGGAGGGGGGACCTTTTCTAATCAAATGTCTGTTCTGGACATACGGCGAAACTCTACAGTGTTTCTGAGAGCGAATTACAGTGAGTGTGTGTGTGTGTGCGGGCGTGCGTGCGTGCGTGCGCGTCTGTGTGTGTCTGTGTGTGCGTGTCTGTGTGTGTGTGTGCCCAGAACATCGTGTTTGGATGTGTATAGTGTTGCAAACAGGAAAGTCTGGGTAAAGTTTGGTCTGCTGGCACCTTTACGACAGAAAAATCTGCGTTTTGCCTCTCATTAAAGAAAATTACTCTTGGTGGGTGACGTCTGAATGTGAAAGCTGGGGGACGGATACTGCCGGTGTTCCACTGTCCACCCTGACTGTCTGCTGCCACAAGAACGCGTTGCTTCTTGGTGAAGATCACGTGTGATGAGAGCTAGTGGACCAACGCAGCGTGCAGGATGGTATTTGATATTTGATTGTCGAGTGACGTTAGTTACCGATGTCAGAGCTCCAATGGAAACGTCGCTCAACAAGTTTAGACTATCGGCCGACACCACTTTGCTTGCTGGGACACGTGACCTGCAGCTGGTCACGCCAGTTTAATCCATCGGTGATATCGGCCACAATCCTCCCACAAAAAAAACCAAGTGCGCATCTGCGAAAAGAAACAGACTTAAATCTCGGGTAAATACTGATTTACGCAAGATTTATGTGTTTTCCTAATTTGTGTAAACGCACTCACCTTTCTTTCTAGCTTTGGCTAAACCATTAAAACGTGTGGCCTGACAGTTCGCTCAGACTGGAGAAACAGGGTCAGTGAGGGCTTGGCGGACGCTTTCAGCAAACCTAAAGGGTCTGTCTGTGAGTCCTCCATATACCGCGTTCCTCACAGCTGAAAGCTGACACGTTTTGAGTCTTAAAGCCATACTGCGACCAAAGACAAAATTGCATTTATCGATGGCAATAAGTGAATAAAATAACAGTGCGTTCATTATTTTGCGAACAACCGAGGAGTTAATTTAGATTTAATTGTTTTTGGAAAACCTCACCTGGTCAAACTCGACAAGCGGAAGTGAGATCGAGTGACGTCACGATTGTGTATTAGCAGACGACACTCAACACAGCCATGTAGGTGTGTCTCGTGCAGAAAACAGACCCCCCAAAGGAAAGACGGGGCTGCGCCGAGGTGTTGGAGAATGTGCATTTACTCTGATGGTGTTATAGTTTACATTCCCTTTCTGCAGCCCCGAAAAAAACTGACAAGAATTGGTTAAATTTGTGGAAAGCTCCCTAGCAGCCTTCCAGGGGCTTTCGATCGCTGCTCCAGCTAATAATTCCATGATTCTTTCTCCATTTCAGCCTAGACTGCTATCTGCATGCATAGAAAAGAGAGTTCGGTTTGAATGTTTGATAAAAACGTTTGCTGGAAGGCTCGGTGTAATTGATAGGCCAAGGGGTACACAAGCAACTGGACTTCAGTAGTGCATGGCAACCACGTACGACTACAACTGTGTGCTGACACAGTGACATCATCAACCTCATGCCATCGATATCAACTGCATGCAGTAATCTATAATGAGAATAACAAGCATCAAAGGAGCCATAGCTTTTCTACTTGCTAGCCTGCACACTAGTCGATAGATCTGCATATCAGAAGCGAGAACATGCCAAGGTGTGGATATTATTTTGTTGATTACTCCTTAGTTATTAACTTTGTCAGTATTATCCTTACTTTAGTCGTAACAATCAAGTAGTAATTGAATGCTTGTAGATATAGAGGGAAAATCTTTTTAGAAAAGGCCACCTGAGAATTATATTTAGTGGAAATAGGAATGACAGCACAATAGTATCTTGGAAAGTGGTGCAAACTTTCTTTAAGTTATAAACAGTCTTATTAGGCGGTTCAGAGCCACATCCTGCATAAAACAAATGGGACCTGAAGTGCCTAAAACACAATAAAAACGCATTTTGAATGACTCAGAATCACCGAGAACAATCTAACACCAAATGTGTTACTAGGGCGTCGCTTCACTTACCAGTCAGAAAGAAATCTGTTTGGATCGTTCAGTGAGTTTGACTGCAAATCGCCATTGTGCTGTGCAGCTCCTGTTGTGCCATTGCACCAAGCAGATGATCCTAGCTGACACAATCATGACGTCACCAGTTCATTCCCCCCCCTCCAGGACAGGAAGACTGACGATGTTTTGAATGGGCAGGTAAATATGTCCATGTTCATCAAATAGCTTTAAAAAAGATTGATTTTTTCATGTGGTTTGCGAATCCAGTATCTGTTAAAGATACTTAAACGTTTCTTAAATTTAAAAAAAAAACTGTCGGTCGCAGTACCTCTTTAAATATACAACTTCCCTTCCCACTGCTTTTGAATTTCTCCTAGTTTGTCTCCTCAACAAGGTATTTTTATGTAGATTACTTGCACGCAAAATCACGCATGCACTCATGCATACGCGCGCACTCATGCATACGCACGCGCACACACAAACACCCAAAGGTATAAGCGTATACACACAGGCCCCCTTCGTGTTTTTCCTGCATATCTTTCTCTCTTCACGGCTTATTAAACGTCTGTCTATGCATCACGTTTCACTGAAATCTCTTGCAGCTTGGTGTCATCAAGGCGAACAAAGGGAATCAATTTTCAAACTCCTGCTTCGGACGGTGACACCAAATGCAATGTCAGTGTAACCTAGAACCCCACGTCCACGTAGTGCGGGACTTTGCGCACGATATTTCAGTCGCGTCTTATACATCTCGCGAGATTTCCGATCTGATTCTGCCAGTCCATAAGTCAGGATTGGGTCGGCTTGGCTTACTTTTGAAGAAGGCTGCCAGCCCAAGAGATCACGTGGTCAGCGCGTGCATCGAACAGGAAGCACGTCATCAAGGGGCAGCTAATCGCACCAGTTAATGTCGTCGTCTTCGGCTGCAGCGATGCTTAATGTCCCACTCGCTTGTCTTCCGCCTCCAGAGTGCCTCACGTAAGTCTCTCTGAGCTCAGAAAAACTGGGAGCAGAGACTAAAAAAAAAATTGTTTGCTCTGTCTTCTATGCTAATCAGACGGGGATGACATGATGGGGTTACCTCATCGGCATTCTGGGGGACTCAGATTCTGTATTATAGCGGCGGAAAATGAATAAAAATAAAACAGTTTCTCTTGTATTCTAATTTCTCTAAATCCATTTGTCTCAATGTCTGCAATATCTTCGCCGAATCTCGAAGGGAGAAATCCTGTAAGTGGAGGGGACGACAGCTTTGCATGGGGTTGGTAGACGCACGTGCACTTAGCGCGCATTCCTTTGATCAAAGTACGCTCATGTTTGCTTGAGCCTGACTGTATGGCACTGTTCTGTGCTCCAAGGGGTTGTTCAGCGTAATGTAATTCTGCATGCTTCGAAATGTTCTGCATATCTCTCAATACATCAGGCGCAAGTTGTGCACACTAGAAGGTACAGTTTTGAATACACCAGCCCGAAAGTTGTGCACACCTGAAGGTACAGTTCTGAATACATCAGCCCGTAAGTTGTGCACACTAGAAGGTACAGTTCTGAATACATCAGCCCGAAAGTTGTGCACGCCAGTAGGTACAGTTTTGAATACATCAGCCGCAAGTTGTGCACACAAAAAGGTACAGTTTTGAATACACCAGCCCGTAAGTTGTGCACACCAGCAGGTACAATTTTGGATGCATTAACCCGAACTTTCTGACACAAGAAGGTACAGTTCTGAATACATCAGTATAATTCTGCGTGCATCACAACGTGTGCGAATCCCTCCAGATGCACCCCGTGGTTTTCCGAGTTCAAGATGCTGTCGACAGCTCCTTGACCTTTCACCTTTCAAGGGACCAGGAGATGATCAGTGCGTGGATCGATTGTCGGAACGAACTTGCGCTTTTTCCAATTATCCCTCATTACCTCTCTCTCTCTCTCTCTCTCGTGTTCTTCTGCCGCTTTCTTGAGCACTAGGTAAGATGACGACGCCTGCGCTATTTGACCATCACAGGAGCGCCTTTGCTTCAGCCTTGCCTCGGGATGAACTTCAGCAAAAAATCGAATGCGTGCACCAAAGTGTAAGGCTGTGGAGGATATCGGTCACATTGTCGAGGGAAAGACAGTGCAGCCCTATTAAGATCTGTGCCAGTACCCATCGTCCTTGTCATTGAATTCTCCTGTCCGTGGGCATTTCTGTAGGCCAAATGTGCCGCGCACCAGGATGAACGGAAAGTAAAGCTGTGAGACCAGCAGAACTTGTTTATACACCATCATGTTTACAGAAACAATACCCTATCCCACTTCCTTTTTCCTCGAAGATGGTATCGGGAAACAATGGGTATTTTTTGCCTGTCCTACAGGTTAACCCAGATGGTCGCGATGTAAACAATAGATTGTGGCTGACCTTGTAAACACAGTCGATGTGAGTGTGGCTAACACTGTAAACACACTCGATGTCAGTGTGGCTACCGCTGTAAACACAGTCGGTGTCAGTGATCGGCAAGTACTTGTGTTACCCTATCATAATTCACAGTTGGCACCGCATTTAGGTTGAAAGGTCATTATGATTAACTTCAGCGGAAAACGCACTCTGGGGCATCGGCTAGAGACAGAAGCATAAGAATAACCATACATTTTGTTTTATTTTAATTTGGCTGTCATACACAGCAGATACCTCCCTTTGTTTAATGTCTTTGTTTGGTTTTGTACTGTTTTGTTTTGAAACTTTTGTGTTTCTGTTTGTTTACTTGCTATCAGAACGGCAGGGGTTGGGGGGGGGGTCTTCTTGCTGGCGCAAGTCCTGACGCTTTTCCACCATAAGCTATTGTACTCTGCAATAAACAGCTTAACCGACCTCAACTGCCCTTCAACAGTTTCCGCGTCAGCCCACGAAACGAGAGTTAAAGCCACCATCTGTCTTTTTCAAGACAGAAGTAAGGATATTGTGATTATTAGTCGACAAGTTGAAAAGCAACGTTATAGGCCAGCGTGCAGTCAGGCGTGCGGACCTGTGTGTGGGTGGGGGTGGGTGACGTGTGGGTGAGAAGCAATGTTCAAACTATTTACAAGTGTAGAGGCAATGCCAGTTTCACGTGCGCCTGCTACACAATCAAAATAGACTAAAGCCATCCATGAGCCAATGATCGGGCGATCAATGAGTCTGATCAACAGTGATTCGATTGCCTTGTGTGGGACACCCCTTAAGGGACCCCCACAATTTACACAAACGGTACCACACGGCGAATGATCAAGTCGCGTTACACATCGAACTCTTCAAAGTCCCATTTTACGCGTATAATCTCCAGCGCCTTTAGTGTTCTGAAGGGCGGGAGGGAATCTGTAATAGTTTGAAGGATGATAAGCGGGTAAACGGAACTACAGAATCAAGATAATATTATGCGTATATCGATGTCAACGGTATACACATGCATTCAGATTCCCGCAGTTCTACACGCACACACACGCACAACCATAAAGAAATGGAGGAAAGGGGACTGCAAATCGATGCGACATTAAAAATGAGAAGGTCTTGCACTGCCACGGGGCGTCTGTCAGAGATATGACATGCCATCTGACGTGCTCTATCTGACGATTATCACAAACCTGACGCCCGCGTCCTGAGGGAACGATCGAAAGCAGCGGAATGCCCACCAGCTCATGTACACGGCACCCGTATTTTCAAGAGAGATCACTCTAAGCGATATACGACACTGTCGTCTAAAGGGAGATCACTTTAAGCAATACACACTCCGACCTCCGGCCACTCCGAAGAGAGATCACTCTTTGAGAGAATTTACCCGGCGAGACTGGACCAAGAAGAAACCTGCGTGACAGGAACCTGTCCAAAACAACCGCACGTAGATGTGCGCCGAGTGCGTGAGGACTCGCGGAATATGACAATAAGAATGGGGTCCTGTAAAGGAATTCTGCATGTTGGGATCGTGCTTCTGCAGACTAACAGGTGTGAGGATTTACCTACTGCGCAAAAAACAGCGTTTACGCTAAGGAGAAAACGCTCGGCTTTATACGGTGGTTCATGATGTATGCTGTAATGCGCCGACTTGCGATATACATATATATAACTGAATACATCAGCCCGAAAGTTGTGCACGCCATCAGGTACAGTTTTGGATACATCGGCACGCACAAACAAAAAAGTTCGTTTTGCTTACTGTAATATTTGTGCCGCATGTGACTTTACCTTTTGCTTGGCCTTCAATCAATATGATGCGCTGCTCATGCAGCGGATTAACCCTCTCGCTGAGATCACTAACATTGTCCAAGACAGTCTATGACCAATAAAAAGAATTGCCACTGCAGTACAGTGAGGACAGAAATAAAATCACATAAATATTTTAACGTCTTATATCAAATCATGTCACGTTAGTACTATGCTGTTTCACTAGTAAATAAAATAACCTTCCATCCATTAAAATATTATCATGATGAGCAATTTTGTTACTTTCTGGAAAAAAAGCGTTGGGCCAAGGTCACCTTTGTGGTCTTCACAAGACACAAGATGACGTCATCAGAAGAGCGAAGTATCATTAGCAGGAAAGAGTAGAGCACACACACACACAGTGCACAGCGCGGTTGAACATCCTTCGCGAAAAAATAACCCGTTCAGACTTACAGGCTTTGATCACGTGGATGAAACGTTACAAACTGTAGGCATGGATATACGTCAGAGAAATGAGTGGGTTTTTCTTTGCGCGAATTCACTATATTTCGGAAATCTGAGCCCGTGGAGATGACTTCTGAAAAACGGGTACAAAAGTCAAACGAAGAGAGGATCTGATCGAAAAAATGACAGACTGTGTTGTGGCTAAAAATTTTGATGATGTTAAAACCCGTGGGCATTTGCATACCACACTGGGCGCGACGGGTGCCGAGGCAGTTGAGATACGTCCTGTTTATTTTACCTGTCTAAGCTCGGTACTGGTAGCATGCCCGACATGCAGAACTTCTTCCTTTATTTAAAAAAAAAATCTTTTCCCCTTTTGGCCTTCTCCATCCCCGACAGAGATGGAGTGTAATTCCTGGGAGGCTGTGCAATCAAGCCTTACTATGGCAGGAGAGATGAAGGCGACCCCGTAATTACGAGACAGCCTAACACCACGCTCAACTTCCGTGATGCGAGGCCGAGTCAGTGCAGCGTTAACGCTGACATCACTTCCGGGAATCGCTTCCGGTCTCAAGGGGGGCGGGAGTCAGCACCGAGATGGCCCCTGGTATGTTCAAACACGACGAGCGTGCACGAGGAGCTGAGCCCACCAGCCCACCAGCCCACCCAAGCCTAGTGGGGAGGAACAAGACAGGAATCGGCGCTAATGCCTGGATCCACAGAGTTTTGCCTGAGAGCAAGAGGCACCAGAACCTAAGCCCATCCGGACACGCTGAGAGCTGGTTGAAAGGAAGACGTCTGGCTTTGACTGACCGACTGACTGACTGACTGACTGACTGACTGACTGACTGACTGACTGACTGACTGACTGACTGACTGACTGACTGACTGACTGACTGACTGACTGACTGACTGACTGACTCGGTGGTCTATTTTAAGGCAGCCGCTTTCGAGGCGGGAGGTCGGTGGTTCGCGGCCAGGCCGAGTCATACCTAAGAATTAAAAACTGGCAATCTAGTAGCTGCCCTGCCAATCGCCTGGCACTGTAGAGAACAGTACTAGGACTGTTTTGCCCGATGTCAGTATAATGCGACTTGCACACTGAGGAATTCGAAGCAGCTACCTTCTGCACGCTGGTCCGCAAGCCTTTTCGCAGGTCTACCAAGGCCCCTTAGTATTTCTCTCTGAATGTGCCACCTTCTACCTTCCCCGCCGTTTCTAGCTTTTCTACCTTTCCCTCAAATTCTTTCATCACCCATGGCCATGCGCCCCCCTCCCCAACCCCACAGTGTGAAACCTCTGCAAGTTGAAGCCATTTTTCTTACAAATAAACCAACCATCAAGCCAAGAGGGGACTCGCTGAAAACGCAGCTGCTGGAACCTAGAGAGTGCCGACAGAAAGCAGAAGACGGGAATGCGGAGAAGGATGGGGGAGGGGTACAGCGTTGACGATGGCTTTTCCTCGAGTGCGTCACAGTAAACAGCCTGCAAGGCATGAAACTGGCGAGCGGCAGTTTCAGAAGTCAGGTAACTGGCGTACGCTAAACGTACCTCGAGGCAAGTAGCCGTACGGAAACACGCGTCTCAAGCAGTCAGCGTCTGAATTACTGAAGAGGACCAGTCCTACCGGAAACAGTATCTGGAGTTTGTAGTCTGTCTTCAGAGGAAAGGACTGTGACAGGAAGAATCGATACCAGAACAGGTACTGGGAAAGTACTTTTCGCTGTAGCTGAAACCTCCAGGGTGTTGGAAACGTATTCATACATTATTTGAATGGCATAAAATCGGATGCGCGATCTCAGAAGGACAGGTGGTCCAGCATGGGTCCAACACTGGTCCAACACCGCATGAGTGTCATCACTAAAAATTTGATGAACGTTTTTGTTTTTGTTTTTGATTTTGATTTTGATTTTTTGTTCTTATTTTTTGTTTTTGTTTGGGTTTTTTTTTGTTTTCGGAGAGGGAGTTAATGCAGAGCACACTGCATATCTCTCTGGCAACATCAGCAATTGTTCAGTAATCGATGCTTTAGAGAACAACAGAAAAACTGCTCAGTATTGACTTCTTCCCGAAAGAACATTATTGAGAGAAAAATGTAGTATTGATGTAACTAATGTTCGCAATTCGTTGAACAAACTTGGGTCTTGTGAATGTTAACAGCTGACGTTTATGTCAGTTTTAATGTGTATTCCATAAACCGTATTACATTGTACGGTTTTTCAATGGCACCCAGGAATTCAGTCTGTGCGAAGTCTGGCCCTAGTGTCAGTGTCACTGCGTACCCCATAAACCAAGCGCCGATAAAAGCTATTATCTCTCCCTTCTTCGATGGCAGGCTGGAATTTTATCAAGCGTCCTCGTTTTACGCTGGTCTCCCTTTGTACCCCACAGACCACGTGCCGATGAACGTTGCTACATCTTGCGGTTCTTCAATGGCAGCCTGGACTTGTAAGCGAGGTCCGAGGGTGCTGAACAGAGTTCCTCTTTCTCATAACTCGCCAGAGGATAACGTGCAGCTTTTTCCTGATTATTGCTACGTTCCGTCCTCATTGCCGTGTTCTGTTTGTTGGTGTTTCCTGTTCTCTACCGGTTGCCCGATCACTGCAGTGTTCCGGTTTAATTGCTGTATTCTGTACCCATTGTAATGTTCCCTGTCTGATATATTCAGACTTCGTCTCGATGTATAATGACCGATTTCATGCAACATGCTGACCCTTCCGTGTTAGTACAGCAGAACAGTACTCTCAGACCAACGAAAGCCAGCGTCCTGATGCCCTGCGCACACAGTTTGACAGCAGCTGTAAAGACCTGAGCTGTGACAACACGCATTTAAATACTTAGAAGTGTAACCAAAGCTTTTGTGCAGAGTTTCGTTATAAAATTGCGGAGACGCTGATGAAGATAAAATTTCTCATCGACCTCAAAGCAAAGTCTCTCGCGCAAAGCAGTAGATTAGTCCTTCGCAATTAAGTTCGGCTTTGTGAGAAAGGCATAACGCACATTTGATCCACAGGCACCTTTTCTTTTTGTAGCTGTCTGGGTTTTGAGGGTAATAACAGTGGACAGAACTTGCTTCATTAAACCTCGGCCTCCCACTCTAATTTAGTCAGAAACTGCCCACCGCAAAAAGCCATCGTCTGGACGATAAAGGTCTCGGTCCGTGTCTAACTCTCACTGGTGGCAGGACAGGATCGATGTCCTGTGTCAAGCACATTGTTGTCTCCACACAGCCGTGTCTACTACAGTCGAAGACCGTCGGGCAGAGATGTTCTGGAACTCAGGCTATGGACAAAGACACAGTGCATCGTCTGCCGTCTGCCCAAAATTTTCCTGTCAGTCACTAAGTCTAGTGACGAACGTGTGACGTCAAAGTGCCAGTGATAGTGTCACAAAGGTCGGCGAGATTAAGAAACAGGGAAAGGAAAGAGAATTAGAAAGAAAGGGAGAAAAAGGATAAATTTTTGTTTCATCTCTCTCTCTCTCTCTGACGTCTGCTTCATGGTTATCTCTCTCGTTGCTCTGTAAAGTTTCTCCTTTCTCTCTCTATCCTTCCGTGCGGTTATACAGAAAACGTCACTCCAGTAAAATCTCATATCTATATAAGCTCCTCAGACAGTGTAGAGAAAGCTTTAGATGGGCGAGGGAATATTCAAGTATGAAAGACATAAGCTTAAGCCTTTTTTCATATATTTGCGCCTAACTTATATCTTGGTTCATCGGAAGAAAAAAATTAAAAGGATTATTCCGAAGCCTATTGAAAGAGAATAAACTCAAAACGAGAAATAAAATTCCACTGTCAGAATAAGGCGACTTATTCCTCCTCCAGCTCTATTCAAAATAATGAAAACGTTGTCCAGGGTTAGAAGGTCTTAGGCAAATAACTGTTTTTGTCCAGCTTGGATGTGAGGACAACGTGTGGCTGTTCACACGAGGCCTCGTGAAGGTGTGGGCACAGTATTGACCTTTCCCGGATCCTGGATTTGAGATCCTTTTTTATTTTTATTTTATTTGTCGATAGTCTTTGCTGCGAGCTGTGCTTAGGTCTTCGCGATGCCAGGAAAGGAATTTACAACTTTGTTTTTTCACTCAGTTTATTTGTCCATGGTTTCCTAGATGTGGTCCCACATATGACCAGTCTTAGACGAACAGTATGCGTTCCATCCTGATGTCGTAAAAGTCAGAAAAGCGATAAACAGTGCCAGGACATAATTAACTAATTGTGACCCTTTTTTATGCTATGCCGTGTTGGCATCGTTGGAGATAAAGGCTGGAACACACGCAGGTTCAAAGAGGCAAAAGGAGATGGGCAATCCAATTTGCTTCTGCAACGCGCAGCTCTCAGGCTCGAGCACAGAAACGACCCACAAAATGGTCGACGGGTCGCCCGAGGAGTAGCTCAGGTTTAGTTGATGTTTTCAGCATTGTCATGTGAACCGACTGAGAACCCGGAACATGCCACGGACACTAGCCCGGATTGGCCGTCTCGGAGAGAAGAAAGGGCAGCAACGTGTTCACTATCCACAGGCTTATCTACCCCAACCCGTTCGCTGACATTGATTGGCGAGCTTTGGGAGTCATCCCTGTTAATACCCCCAAGCACCCACCCACACACCTCAGACTCCTCCTCCCCTCCCGAGGAAAGCATGATCGAGCGATCGAAGCGGACTTTTGCTTTTCACACCTCGTGGTTAGAACTAGCGGCGCTGCTCGTGATAAATTGCAACTTCCTTTTTCCGGCAAGGCGCTGCCTTTGAACACCAAGATGCTTTTCATCAAGAATGGATTGGCTTTGGTGTCAACTGCACTTGACTGAATTACACGCTCGCAGCGGAGGCCTGGCATGGCGTGAATCTGTGCAATCATTCTGGACGAAACTTTCATTGATGTGGCATTCCACAATCCAATGGGGATTTTTTTTCTTTTTTTGGTGGTGACGGGAGAGGAAGAGTGTTTCGGGAGCTTGCTTCTTCGCAAGCACAACGATTCTATGTCTGTCTGTCTGTCTGTCTGTGGGAGAATTTTTTTTTATTTACATGAAGTTTCCGGTTGCCATTTGTAACTTCTGATCATATGGAAGACGTCATGAGGTTTACAAAGACGGCGTTCCATTTTTAAATGAATGGCAGATTCAGTGGAAACACTGAACTTTTAAATGGCTGGTTAAATCCAGGACAGTGGATACAGTGAAACATGAAATGACAGTGCAAACACTGAAATATAAAATAGCAAAGTTAATTATGGAGCAGTGGAAATACTGAAATGTGTAAAGGGGATACTAGTGGAAGTGAACATTTCCTGAGCTGAGATGCATGACCTCTTATATCTTCTTTATTGTGCATACGAGTAGCTTAGACCCGTTTGCCTTTAGAAATTTGTGTTGTCACTTTTATGTACTGATAAGGAAGTATGGTCGCATACGAAACCAGCCTAGGAAATGTTGCTGTACATTGGACTCGTCCTGTCTGCTGTCCAAAGTCGAGTAGTTGAGTAAACTATCCATTTATGTCGGTGTGGACAGTGTTAGGGGTAGACAATACATGGACCAGGAAGCGCATTTCGGAACTGGAAGAACATGCCTCCTGGTTCGCCAAACGTGGCCGTATGTGCACGTGACAACAGGACACACGTTGCTCCGGTTAGGAAATGTCTTTAAACATGATTGTCGTCCAGATCTCCCCAAGCAGAGCAGCGAAATGAATGAAACAAATAGCCAGCAGTCACTGAACATCAAGAATCCCGGCCGCCAGCTGACGCGACGAAAGACTCTTGGATGCTTCCGGTCTGTGACAGCAACAAGAGTGGGATGCTTCCATCATTTCCGACACCAGCATTCACAGATCGGACACATCCGGGCGCTTTTGTCGCGTCGCCTAATGAGCTCGACTTGTGACGCTAGTGAATAAACTCGTAAAGAATAACACATCATACTGTTCTAGCGCGCTGAGAAAAAATAGCAAAGGTACCATCAGGAACAAGTCAGACAATGAAAACTTGTTTGAAGCTAAGCAACATCGAAAGACTTTCTTGCAAGTTAATAAAAAAGATGTTTTTCTAATATAGATGAAGATAGTGACCCGTGCTGTGTCTGGACACCTACTGGGGTTATAAGAAAATTATAAGGATATAAATGAAGCCTGATTCTTTCTAGGATGGAGATGGCCAAATCGAAAGCTTCGTGTTAAATTTTGTAATAGCAACACTAGGTGGCCACATGTAACACGGCTTATCATCAGCATCACGACAGTTTCTGTTTCGCTTATTGCAGACTAAATCACATTTTCCATAGACTGCTTGATTTATTTTGGTCGGATCCCTACCAAACGATAGTAAGCATGACATCATTTTTTGGCTGTTCCCCCCTCACATACGCATGCACGCACGCACGCACGCACGCACACAAACTACAAACACTTATTGAATTTATTGAATGTTCGTCACAGAGCCAGAACCTGTAATTACATAACAAGGCCTAAAGTAAAGTAATTTCGCTCAACTTCATTTAATCAGAGCTATATATGTATGTATATATAACCGTTAGACTTCACGAACATGCAGAATAGCTCGGGTTAAAACTAAATTCATTTAGTACTAAAAAATAGTTAAAGGAAATCCCTTATCACTTTCCATACCAAAACACTAGGTGGTCCGAAAAAGCTCGCCAGAACTTGATTGCCAGCATCTATATTTGGACTGTATAGTTCATTTTCACTGGCACGACATCCGTTGGATAAAAGCTGGTGGACAAAGTGCTATTTTCTGATTTATTTTCGATTGATCGTGTTCACTATATTGTGAAAGTTCAACCAAATTGTGTTTCGTTGAGTTCTAGTTAAATGTAGTTTAACATTCCCCTTTAAATGTATCATAAGTTTTAATGAGTCGTCCGAGATTCCATTAGTAACCACGTTATTTACTGGGCTTCACACGCCTGAAGTCGGAACAAAGGGGAAGCAATTAATATTTTTTTTAGATAAACAATTGTCTGCTTTTCATGGCGAGGTCTGCAAGAGCTCGTTAAAAACGCGTCACGCGTGTCTAAGTTTAGCCTGGTGTAGACAGTTCAGCTGCCAGTGTGTTCTTGAATTAACCGAGCAGAAAGACAAGAATTGTTGTTCACATTGCGGAAATGAACCTTTGAAAAAGGCTCGTGGTAAAGAATTATTGTACACATAATGGCGATGAGCCATACAAAAAAGACTCCTGGTACAGAATTATTTTGCAACCAATGGCAATGAACCACAGAAAAAGAATTTTTGTTCACAATAGGGCCGTAACGTTTTACCCCCATGTTTCTTATCTACATTCCAGTCACATTCAGGAAATGTGTTCCTCACCTTTTGCAGCCTGCCTCTATAGTTGAGAAGGGCCGTATCCTCTCCACAGTCTGTTGTGCGATGGAATGAAAAGTAAAAATGAAATTCCGTGTGTACGCGTGTGTGTGGTAAAAGGGAAAGCAGTAATTGCACTCGCATCGCGCCTTAAAGTCAATCTTGATGAAATCTGCCCTCAGCTTCGCTGTGCAAAGAGGCTGCAGGTTCAACGAACCCACCGGTCACTGCACTTTCAAAGTTTCACCATGAAATGCTTAAAACCGTTGTCAGAGAACTCGCAGTGTTCCCCTTGTGAAGCTGTCACGATGTTTTCACAGTGTCACTGTGAAACGTAGATAAGCGCTTTCAGTGTGCATTACCAAAGTTTCACTGCAAATGCAGAGAGTTGCTATCATTGTAGTATCAAAGTTTCGCTGTGAAATGCAAAAAGACATATCCACTGTGCGATGGATTCTCATGAAAATGTGTAGGCAAAAGTCTTTGTACATTAAACATTTGTTTAAAACATTAAGGTAAGTGTAGAAAATCTATTTCATGAGACTGAATGATCTAATGGTTAAAAAAAAAATAGTTGAAATAGGCTGCCCCTCCCCCGCCCCGCTCTTTAAATATATCGTTAGCTTCAGTGAGTCATCGGTAATTCCATTAGAAACCCTATTATTTACTTGGCTTCCGACCCCTAAAGGCGTCTATTTCACTAACATGTCTGTTTTTTATTCCTGGGTTTTCTTGTGACAGTATAGCCCCTTACACCCCCCCCCCCATCACAAAGACAGTCACGCTGATACTGAAGACTACCAGATTCTGTGTCCAACAAGGATCTTAAGTGTGGAAGACAAAAGGTTGTTCACCTTCCAGGCAAAGTAAGATCAAGAGGAAGTGCGGTTTGACGTGTGTCTCATCTGCCCAGGTCTGCAGGTAGATGAGGTTTTATCTGCTCTGCCGTAGGTCGGCATCCCATGCTGTGCGCTTGCATCACGTGCTGCGAGACGCTGCCGTGTTCGAGCGTCGCTGTGAAACGCAGCACTCTGGAAATTTTAATATACGTAAAGAATTCTTGCAGGCAGAGCCTCTCTCTCTCTCTCTCTGGAGTTCTTGCCCGCCCTCATTCCCCCTCCCAAACCCTTCCCCTGCCGAACAGATGCTACGCGTGTATCTCTCGGACACCGCACCCGGCGTTTCTAGCCGACCGCGCGGAGCGGCAGTGCGTGGCTGCCATCAAGTCTGTTGCTGCGAACAAAGCGAGACGGCTGTGGGCACGGCAGGGGAAGTCCTCTCACAGTCCACCTGAAGACGTGTCGGCCGTGCAGCGCGCGCACCGGTTCGCACGTGTTGCACGCGCTTCGTGGCGGCTGGCGCGCCTGCGCATCCCAGTCGGCGGCTCGTGCTTTGAAGCTGGACAGACACCCGGTGGCAGGGTTTATAAGTATTAGGAGTAGGGGAGGGACGCTACGGCTGGGCCCAGAAGTCGCTTGACTTGCCAGTTCGATGTCTTTTGAATTGGCCAGAGTTATGATAGAGACACAGCAATGCCAAACGAATAAATATTCACTGTAGGCAGGCCTTTGATGCATGGCTCGTCTTCATGGTACTTCGTCACGGTTCACCGGAGCAAAGCAACGTACTGATGATTAAAGCAGGAGGAAGCGTGATGCATGTATTTGTCACACACCCAGTGTAAAACGAGGCAACATCGTTCAATCAATGCCGAATGGATATAAATAAATGTGCGTAGAAAACACAAATAAAGAAGATTCATTACTTTGCCTTCCTCAAGACCGGGTCTGGATTTGATGTAAGGTCACGACAGCATCGGATTTACTGAGGGCCGTGACAGAATCGGTTTTTGAGACCGCTGAGAACGTGCTGGTCTTAAAGAAGAGAGCGTCAGTTTTGGATTTCGAGAAGGTTGTGCTGTGACAGGACCCAACGATGTGGTTGTTGGTGGTGGTATAGGGGTCCCTCGGTGGTCGTCCGGCACACTGCGGAAAATTGGAGAGTCGTGACAGTACTGGATGGTTCACGGTGCAAGTACTGAAGTCCTGGAGGATTCATGGATTATCTGGTTTGTGGTACGGTGGACTGTCAGAAGGAAATGCAGACAGGCAGCAGTTGAGAAAGACCTGGAGGTTAGTACATGGCTTACTCATTACCCACTGTTTTGAGACGTACTAAAGCAACAGTCCTTGACAACATAATGTCAGTAACTATGTAACGACAACGTCGAAGTGAGCAAACGAGGGAACGAACGAAACAAGAGGGTGGGAGGGAAGGGACTGGAAAGGAAGGAAGAGGTGAGAGCTCTAAGTGTGCGTGTATATATACACCCTGAATTTTTTACAGCGCAAAACAAACCAAAACGAAACCAAACGCATAAAACGAAACGTAAAAATAACCAAATTAATCAGATGGTGTGAAAACGGATAGCTATTCTCGTATGGCCTTCCCTCTGTTTGCTTTATCTTAAGGATCCCTCGAAGGTGATGTTGTTAACACCACTGCTTTACCACGGTTGCCCATGTTTATTGACCCCATGACCCACATAAGCCAAACGTTTAGCCAATGAGCGAAAAGGGGTTTTTCTGATCGAAGTTTGTGGTTGGGTGGAATGGTCATAGGGCTTTGCCATGCCTTGCCTTGTCTTGCCTTTGGGTGAGCCACCTTTAATTTTACCTTGTCTTGTGTTTCTCTTTCTTTCTTGCTTGTTGGTTTCACCTCGTTTTTTTTTCGAATCAGCCAATCGGATTGCAGATTTTATGTGATATCTAACGAATATTTGACCAAGTGTGCCCAGTTAGGAAAAAAGTTAGGAAAAACTTTTACTTTCTGTCCCAGTACGTCTTTGCCCATCTTCACGACATGGATAGGATCTAAATCTGCTAGTGACTATGCCTTTTATTTTTGTACTTTCACACTTCTTTGCGTTATTACCCCGACCGAGCCTTTAAAATTTTTGCACGCTACAATGGTCCGTCTTACCGGTTCATATTACGTTCACACGAAAAACAAAACAGCAGCATATGGGTTCTCACACGTTTCAGACGCCATGTCACTCAAGTCTCATGCACACAAACACCTCCATCATTCGTTTTGCGAAGACTGCTTCCACGATCGAGGGCATTTGGTTTAAGGAGAGCTTTTACTAGCTTCCAGGTCATGTCCTTGTTGCTGAATGTTACCTGCAGCCGATTTTAAGGACAGTTGATAGAAAAATAAAATAAAGCCACATTTATCTTGTTCCGTGTATTGAATCATGTTGTTATCTCCCTTTCTTCTCCTCCTGCACCTATTTTTTCTTTCGACCGTTCTTCATCCCTTTTGGTTGAAGGTCATTATGCTTGTTGTTTCTGTCCAGATAGACATGTGATGATGATATATGAGCCAAGGTTTGCTGGGTTGCATGAGGGTTCGCGGGAAATACGTACCTCCACTCGTAAGAGCGGTCGGAAGGTCTGTTCGCCTTATGTTTTTTACATACATCTTTGCTTACGAACAAGACATACTACCCCCCCCCCACCACCACCACCACCACAACTTTACCCCATGAAATCCGGCCCAGTCCTTAAGGTTGTGGAAAGTGTCCGTAATCCAATATATGTTGAGACTGTAACAGGCTGTTGTGACCCGCAAGACGAACTCGTGGGACCTGGTTAAGACTTCGCTTCTCCATCATTAATTAATAGATGCGACCCACTGACCAGTCTTCTCCCGCCGTGCTTAACGGCTGAGATTCAGCGCGGTTCGCACGAGTGCTTGAGGTCGTTTCTGCCCGACTGTTCAGAACAACAGAAGTCCGATTTTGTCAGGTACACTTTCTGTACATCTTTAAGTGTGAAAAAATTACGAACACTCGTGCAGCCAACCCCAGCGTTGATGAACACTCTGCTTGTCTCTCACTCCCCTGCTCATAATGAACACCCATAATCCAGTCCGGGCGTTACTTAAGAGAACAGCTGCACAATTAAAATCGCCCTCGGCTCTAACACCGAGTCGACTTTACACATCATGCACACTACCCCAGAGCTATTCTTAGAGGCTAAGTCAAAAACAGCCCCAAAGACTCCTATTTTGTCCAGGCTTGCTTCTCGTCCAAATTTTATGCAGAAAATATAGAGGTAGAACTTTTTTCTTTTCGGATGCTGTTGACGTGGCAGCTTTCTCTTTTATCGACAATTTTCTTCTCGCTACCTCGATTATTTCTCTTTATCTCGAGGGCTTCTTTCATTAACCAGGTAATTTTAAAACGTTTTTACCAAAAGCCTAAAAAATGGTGGCAAAATACTGCAGGGTATTATGACCAGCGATCGATCCAAACTTTCTTTCATTAATTTCACGAGCATAATTCATCATTTTACTATAAACCTCCGGCGACTACAAAATTTAAGCGACTGGTAAATAAAGAAATACGCTGACCATACAGAGGGTTTCCGGAGCAGAACCAAGCAAGCTAGGGAACACGTGTAAGGGCTGGAGTCATGGACGAGAGCTGTGTGCAGGCCTTCGAGATAAATGGAAACCAAAAATCAATTGGGAGAACACGAAGTTGCCGTCTTACCTATGAGGTAGTTGGATATTAAGACGCAGCGAGGAGAACAAGAAGTTGTCTTCCTACCTGTGAGGTAGTTGGATATCAAGACGGAATGAGGAAAACAAGAAGTTGCCTCCCGACCTCATAGGTACTCGGATATCAAAACTCAGCGAGGAGAACAAGAAGTTTTCTTCCTACCTCTGAGGTAGTTGGATATGAACAAGCAGTTCGACGGCTGAACGTTATCCTTCTGCTTTGTTCTGTGATTCCATGATGCAGCACGGCGACCTCCATGAACGTTGTCTTTTAACTTGCGAAGCAGTAAGGGGAGACACAAAGGGGGGAGAACTCTACGTTGACTGCACACTCCGAGAAAGTATAACAGGATTCAACAAGGTGATCTCCAGCTCTAGTCTTTGAAGCAGTTACGTCGCAAAACACAGTGCGCCGACCTTAATATGTATGAAAACCTATTAGGTTTCTGCACATTGTTAGTGCCATCAGTTTTTCCCACCCGGGATTTGGTTCTTTTTCGAAGCTACGTCTGAGGCACGAGAACATCCAATCTATAGAAACACCCCAGTGAAAAGATTGTTGGACTGACAACGAATGGATAGATTGCATGAGCGTTCGTAACTGTAATTCTCGCTGTAAGAACGAACGAACTGCTCGTTTTCCCTGTGCATTTTGGGTGCATTTTTACGAATGGACAGCAGATACGAAAGCTCTTGCAAGCCGGCCCAGCAGACGACGGTACTGGATATGTGAATCTGTGTGTACAAAGAGTATAAAATCGATAAGATGTGGCTAAGACTGATTGGTGCAGAGGGGCGACTTAAGTGCAGGCGTGAGGAAAGAATGAAATCCCAAAGTCGCTGGCGCCGGAGAACTTTTACTTTCTTGACAGATTCACGATGCCTGCCGATCCATTTTGTACAGCGCTGCACGGGGGGTGGGGGGGGGGGGCGAAAGAACACCTGGCGCTGTAGGTTGTGAACCACATTCCAGAGTCGCGTGCGGACAGGCGCTGGCTGAGCAGTTCATTCAGCACGTAAAGAGTCTGGGCAGAAATGCTCAGTTTCTGCCGTCTGGTGCAAAGCCAGGCTTCAACAATCGCCTCGTCCACTCAAACAAAAACTCTTTTCTTTCTTAACAAACTGTCCTGTAACCCAGGGACCAAGTTTCTTTAACTTTTTTGTTGGGGGGGGGGGATTTATCGACTTTGCTTATAAACTGCTAGTAAAGTATATTTGTTGCCGTGGGCCGGTCCACGTTGGAGGAAAAATCCATCGCAGCTTTTACCTGTGTTTGCCTTTCTCCTGTCTTTGTTAGGACGTACGCGTAACCGGAGAGCGAGCGACAGTAGTGTGTAGTGAAACATTGCAGTGCCGGCCTTTCTCCACGCACCTCTGAACCCGATGCTGAGGAACATCCGTGGAGGGGGAGCGACCCGGAAGTAGATCAGTCTCTCGCTGCACGCTGCCTTTTCATGCGCGTGGGGATCCTGCTGCCGACAGAAGCACAGGGAGACACGTGCGTGTTCTGACCCAGAAAGGAGGACCGAAATGAGAGCAGTCCAGCAGTACCCGAACCTAAGGTCGAAGCATGTATTAAGGCTCTGCCACACTGGCCAATTCCTCTACAGGTTGGAGGTAGACAGCTGAAAGGTCAAATGTGACCGCTCAGTTTTCGGAGGATAGTTTTCATCCGTTTTGGAACAGACTGCTCTGTGTGAAACGGTTCGTGTGAAATTACCTCCAAAATCTGGTCGTCGAAAGCAGAGATTATCAAAACTTGGATAAAAGGAGGAAAACGAAGAAAAATGACTCTTTTTGATCAGATGACACACGCAGGGGCAGTTGTGTGTGTGTGTGTGTTTGCGTGGGGGTGGGGAGATATTCCCTGGTGCTACTATTTCTTTGTTCATAGTAATGGAACATCCCAACAGAAGGACGTTAGCAGAGGGGAAGGGGAGAAATTGTTTGTACTAAAACGCTCACCAGTCTATACATACATCCACAAAACTGAAGTTTGTTTTGACAGAATCCCCTCCCCCCATCTCCCCAGCCTTCCTTTGCCAGTTTCCATTTCTGAACAGTCGATGACACTTGATTTCTAAACAACAGCAGAAAGAGAACGGAGATGCGAACTGAAAAGGCACTAGCACATTGTACAGGAGCGTTTCTCGTTTGTGTTTTTAGCCTGGTGGTTAAAAAGAAAGGCATTCTAAATGGGACAGTGCCTACCATAGTGTTCAACTGTAAAATGCTGAGCAATCGATGCTTAGTGAAACTGAATAGTGGAGGCGTTGTCGGCCGTGTTGAAGAAAAGACCCCAGGAGATCGTTGTTTGTTTTGCTGAGAGCTGTAAAGCATGACGTCGGATTCCTTCGGTCGTGAATAATATATTCTTTCGGAGGGAGAGGGGAGGTGGCGGGGGGGGGGTACGATTGAGTTTGAAAAAACAGCCACCATGTTTGTGTGTATCATAAAGTTGATGGTATGAATATCGTACTCGCCGGTTTACATGTCTTTTCTATGCTTCTCAAGGGCAGGGGGTAGAAAATCGCATGCCAGATGTATAACCAGAGCGCGTCTCTATTTCTATTTTAATGACTTTTTATTCCTGCCGTTCCCATTACGGGTGGTAAGTTATGTTAGCAATTCCTCTTGAACTGTTGGAATAATCATCTTGGAAGAAAAATGTGTCTTCCGGCTTTCCAATTTCTGTCTGCCTGCAGGAAAGGTCGTCTCTCTGTTAGACTGTTTACCTTTGTTACCAGGTGCTGTTTGCTTCTCTAAGACCCAAAAACAAGTGCGCATGATAAACGAGTTCCTTTGAGGCGTCCATGCGTGTTTTGTGGGCAGTGGTCGAATCACGTGACCTCGTTATCGATGAAAAATACAGAAATGCCAGTTGGCCTGGAGATATTATCTGTTCGTCTTGACTTCGAAATATTAATAAGAAAATCGAACCCGCTCGTCGCTTTCTGACTGTAGAAATGAATACGCCTCCCGGTTATTGCACGTGGCTGCTACCATAAAAAACATTAATTTTGAGCGGTAAATGGAAGCACTAAGCTCGCAGGATGAAGCATGGCGTTGCACTGCCAGGCCTGGTGGAATCAAAGGATAGAAGCAAATATTGAGACTGGGATGGGTATGAGGGAGAAAGGACAGAACTCTCAGCTTTTTTTCTCTTCTCGTGTCCCACCTCCCCTCCTTTTATATTAAATCTCCGATCATGCAGCACTTTTTAAACTTTAGAAAGTCACTTTTCTAAAACTGCAGTCGTATAGTAACTTTTTCCCGTAATAATATGCAATACTCTCTATAACAAAGTAAGTTGCGTGTTATAAATGGAATGACCCTTCCCCACGCTTTCCCAGCAAGCAATGGTTTTTGGCCATTCCCTGTATTTTTTCCTGTAAGTGTGTGCGCACATTAGCTCCATCGTCTCTGCGTGACGCGTACATGTGACCCAGAAATGTTTTTTGAAAACATTTTTCTGTGGGATGCTAGTCACCGCGTTAACTATAACAACAGGAACCACCCATAATTACAAACGAAACAGGAAATAGAATAGGACAGACTCTCTTCTATGGCGAACTGCTCGGGCACGGAATTTATTAGGGTATAGGGATGGGAGATAAGGGAGGAAATTGTGAGTGGGATGTCTCAAATGTGGCGGCTTGTTTACAGGGCTGAAAACTGTTACGTTGTAGAAGGTTTTGACAGCGCTATTGTTAAGAACCTTGTTTCTTTTACTGTATGTTCACATAGTATTGTAACTTTTCATTCAAGAAAGTTGACAACGTTAGTGACGCAGAGAAAGTACGTAGTGATAGGAGTAAGAGACGTCATTTTTCATTATCAAAACGCGTAAGATTCGGTCTTCTCCAGCCAATGGGAAGAGGGAAAGTTTGGTTGACATGGAAATGAAAGGATTTTGGGGAGGTTTAACGCTTTTCGTCAGTCTAGTCCGGGGACAGCGAGGAAGAAGGACGCGTTGTTAGATTGGAGAAGCTGTACAATGGTCAATATATCTTTCCTCGCTGTGGGCTAGGCTCACATAGAAGCATAGCAATTGTTTAGGGAGTCTAGTCTGGGAGAGCGAGGAAGAAGGACGGCCTATGATCCCGCTCAATACACACATACAGTAAGTGACCGACAACAGAGCACCTACTCTCGTCACTACTGAAACAACTACTTCTGCAATACATACTTCCAACGCTATTCAATGACCAACAAGGAAGCTATGACACTGCCACGATCAGCCCTACCTCTACCTCCCTTGACGTCCGGCCACTAGCTTATGACGTCTCCTGTCTCCGGCAGGATAAAACCACCTATCTTAAATCAACCCAGACTCTAAGATAGTTTATGGTAAGAGCAGTCCTTAACTTATAAGGCACAGTCAACAGTCACTTACTACTCTGTCTCGTAGTCGGCGAAATACACCCTGTGTATCTGCGTGATAGCTACCTGCTGCTCTGTCGTCCTGGCTAAGATGGCGAGGGGCAGAGGTCCGTGGGTCTACACGTGTCCGCTTCTTGTGGTCCTCCTAAATTAACTATCTCTCCATGTCTTATCCCCGTCTGTTTCATATCATCTATCCAAGGTTCAAAGCTTAAGTACCCTGTGCCTTTTTCCGCACTGCGTTTCCAGGAACCACCTTATTCTAGTTCAACCAGTTCTGGCCAGCCTAGGTTGGGGTGGAGATATCAGCCTGTGATGGCTAATGACGTAGCGTTCCCTACCAATGTGTCGGGAGGGGGAGGAGCGAACAGGCTAAACTAAGAGTGACAGGTGATAACCTAGGGGTGACATGTGACACGCTTCCACGGCAAGACCTTTTGTCAACTTTCTCGTTTTTACTGAAAGAGACAAGAACGTTGTTAGGCCATCGATGTGTAGAGGACCTAACAGCATAAGCAGTCAGTGTTGTTTCTTCATGATCCTGCAACTCGACATTGTTAGTCTAGTAGTAGACGGCGAGTGAGCAGACGAAGAGAACATTTTCCACTAGTTGTGATTGGACGTTCCTCTAGATCAAGGATCTACGAGGAGCGAGGAGTTTATCCTGTGATGGTTGGTCAAGGACACTCCAAGGGTACCGAACCGAACTCTGTACTACGCTGTTTATCGTTCCGGGAATCCATACCAGAACCAGGTCGAACTGCTGCGAATCTCTGTCGAAGGCGTCGCTGGGTCTTCAGAGCGTCTCTGACTCTGCATTCTGTTCTTCCTGGATCTACGCACTGCAGACCGAACTTTGCGTTTCTGCGATCCGAGTCTACTGTTAGATACTGTCTTCTTCCGTACGGACTACGACTGCAGACCACTATTGAGTGTGAACATACATTGTGTTGATTATTCTGTTCCTGATTGGATTATAATCCACCGCAAGTAGTTTTTACGAATTGTATTAGTTTAATTGTACTCTGGTTGTTTCACTTCCTGTTCTGAGATTCGTGACATACCTCACGTTACTATTACTACACACACACACAAACACTTTTACATCTTTGTTCATCTACCTCTTTCCTTCCTCTGCTATCCTTTTATGTTCGTAGTTCAATAAATGTGTTGAATTATCTGGTCGTGTCCCTTTTGATTGAAAAAAGTGGGGGGGGGGGTAGCTTTAGGGGATTATTTTACTTCTCTCTTCCCCAAACTCCAGCTCACCCGAAAAAACGCTACAAAAACTTTCCACCACATTGACTTTACCTTCAGCTATAATTGCCAGCGGTGCCAGAGTACAGGTAGTGCAGAATGGTTTCGCGTGGGAAATCGAAAACTTCAGGCGAGAAGGCGCTGAATGAGACGGGAGCGGCTGGCGGGAAGCAGCATGTGATCTGGCTGGCACGTGCGTTTAGGGCAGATCGGCAGGGTTTAGAGTTCACCTGCCTTACACTCCCCAAACAGAAAAAAGCTGTCTGAAAGTTTTCTGTCGTCTTAGGGTGTAGCTGTACTTTTAGCACTCATCAGCACACGTTTGCCATCCACAGATTTAAACATGGAGCACATTAACCTGGGAATTTCAGGTGTACTGTTGATTACTTCTGATGAAGGATATCACAATAACGGTAAGTAAACATAAGTTGTTTGCCACTTTGGTTAGAATTATGTCCTTTTCCTTTTCGGTAATATTCACTCTTTTGTTGTTTGCCTCTTTGTCTGCGTCTGTTTTTGTCTGACGGCGGGAGGCTGGCCTGACGCCTGGCACTATAGGGAACAGCACTAGGACTGGTTGGCCCGGTGTCAGTATAATGTGACTTTGTGGGACTGAAGCCTGTGTCGGGACAGCAGTCCCACGTGTGGCAGTACGTTAACTTGTCTCAAGTTCGATTCTTGAAATAAAAAGTTTACAACAAAAGTTAAAGCTTCATTACACGGAGTCTGCGAATGGGACGTGCGAATTAGCCTTGTGCAGCTGAAATATGCCTACCTCCAGAAACAGGCTGAAGTTACCTGTTTAACCACGAGCGTGTGAACTGCATCCTCCGTGTGGCCCGATCATTACACACACAACGCTGAAGAACATTTATGGTTACATAATCTGTACACACACCAGCGTGTGAATTTCGCCGGCTCTGTTCAGGCCATGGCCCTTGCAGAGGTGTCCTCTGTCCCCTGCCCCCACGCGCGCGCACACACACAAACACACCCAACCACCACCACCACCACCACCACCACCACCACCAGTTTCCCAGTAACAATCATGGAAATGTGATGACCCTGCTACCCGTGAACCGTACCCACTCGAGAGAATCGGCCACGCGCGTGCGCCTATGGGCCCGCTTTCAGGCAAAGCGCTCACGAGGGTTGCGTGCAGGATAAAATGGAATCAATTCTGTGGTCAGCGAGGCAGCCTCATGCTTGGCCAGACAGCAGCAACCCATGGCGGGAGTGCAAGGAATGAGGATATGTGGGAGGGGGAAGGGGAAAAGGGGGAAGCGGAGGGAGGAGTGAAGGATGCATGGTGTGTGCGTGTGTGTGTGTGTGGG
>SMGT01004407.1:776414-789255 GCA_004794575.1 Lanistes nyassanus | reverse complement strand
GGGGGGGGGGGGGCATGGAATACTTGCTGCCGTCGGAATTCGCTGCAGAAGAGAGTGACACACACTAAGTATTGTTCCTTTATGTGACCTGTAATTAAAGAAGAAAAATCATATTTTTTTAAGAAACAAAATGAAAGTACGGAGAAAAGAAACAGGTGATTGCGGCTTGGGGCTATGAAGGTACAACAAAAGGAACTTAGCCAAGCGAGAGTTAGACAACAAGTCGACGTTTTGAGGCATTACCCCTTCTTCATGATGACACAAACAGAAGGGGCTATGCCACGAAACGTTGACTTGTTGTCAGTCTCACTCTCGCTTGGCTAATTTTCTTTTGTTGTACGAAAAAAAATCAATGAATACGTAATATACTATAGCGAACTTGTGTTAAACTTTCACCCAGCTGCACGTGCTGCTTCTAATGGCTTTACTTGGGATGCACATTGCATAAGCACAATTATATTCTATATTTTTTTTTTTTGGTTTCACAGTTACATACAATTTAGAATACAATTTACGGTACAATTTACAGAACAATTTACGGTATAAGTTAAAGTAGAATTTACAGGTACAATTTACAGTACAATTTACGGTACAATTCACAATACGATTTAGTTACAATTCACAATACAATTTACGGTACAATTTACAAAACATAAAGAGACAATGCCACTCAGATATCCAGTCATAATTCGTACATATTTTATGTATCAATTGCTTTCCTTTGCTTTAGTATCTATCATATCATAAGGACAGACAGACAGAAGAGAATGGAAGAAAGAGAAAATGGAAGCATAAAAGTAGCTCCAACAGCTTGAAATAGGACAGCCACATCCGGTCTGCCTTTGAAAAATCCAAATAAACGAATGACTGTTGCTTGAAGAGTTAACATGTCAACAACAAAGAATCCTAGACAAGCGTATTAGTTTGCAGTTTTTACTGAGTAAAATACGATTGACAGGTTCGCCCTAATTGCTGAAACACACTTTCGGACTTACAGAGAACGGACTCAAGGTTGGCCGTAGTCCGAGAAAATGAATTACCTCCGTCTATCGACCGCTAAGAGGAGGGTTTATTGTGTTCAAATACAGAATATATTGAAGAAGTGTATTGTTACAAGCGGAAGTGTTTTCGTGAATTATTTTCTGACAAGAGTATGATAATTTGTAATTGTTGTCTTTGCTGCAGTTGTTTATTAATTAATCTATAAAAATGTCCAATTTTGCCGACACAGTTTAGTGACTGTTTTCTGTAGGATTCGGAAGAAAGAACCTGCTATCTTGAATTGAGAACAGCGTGGAATTGCAGCCTTATCCAACGTTCATGATATTTTAAGGCTGTGCTTAATCATAGAACGATGCGCGTCAAATTCGCTGCCGAACAGATTTGCGTCAACACGTTTCCATGGGAACGTTATCCGGGCTTAGGGCCGAGTTGAACGGGAGTGCGTACCTCTTGTTCGCGCATAAAGCTACACGTAAAATTTACCTGGAGCTAAAAACTGTCTTACACCTGGCAGTGCTGGCATCTTTGCAAGCCTTAGGGGAGAAGTTGACTCACTGACCCATCACACGACGACCTACAGCTAACAAGCAAAAAAGAGGGTACTCCGACTGAGGTTTATGACTGGCTGGGATGATCAGAGATCCTTGTAACTCCTTTACAAGAATTCTCACGCTTTTACGATAGCTTTTTATGAGCAGAAGTGCGGATGTGAACTTTAACCTAAACCAGCGTCGTTGTGAACAGCCGTCCCGCTTTAACTGACACCACGAGCGTATTTTTTTGTCCCGAGCGTTGTCCTGTAATTAAACCACAACTTGAAGACACTCTCTACCTTGCACGTGCTGGTAAAACGGTAAGTTCGTGCCCATGCGCTTTTTTGTGCAGCCACGCGAGAGGATGCACGACGTGTTTGGCACTGTAAGCGGACATGTTAGTTAATGAACACGTGACAAAAAAGTTACACATCATTAAGTTCGCCTTAACATGGTTTGACGTACCCGAAGAACTATTTATCTAAAGCGTTATTAATTTCTGTTCAAACGTCACACTTTTAATCGCTTTTGGTTTACGAAGTGCTTACATCCAAGTTATTTCGTGCAGTTCCCCGCCACCCACCCCCATCCCCCACCTTTTATTATCCGCACGCGAAGCGGCACATAATCTGTTTCCTATCTTTGCGCTGTTCACAGCCCAGAGATTGTATTTGATTACTCCAGCCATCGTTAAGGTGCTGTAGCTCCCCCTTCTGTTTATATGTAATGTACACACGCCTTTCAGTTTTATGAGGCTCCAGATGAGAAGCATCTTTACAATCATCGGCGAGGTCATGCGAAATAGACAAGGCCCCATTTGTCTTAAAAATGCTCTAGAAGCCAAAACGCATTGTTCACGAAAAGGCAATTCCAAATATCACATTCGAGGCGCGCAGATAAAATCGAGTAACTGCCGGCTTTTTTTGTACCGATCGACTGCCTTGCTGTGTAAAAAGTTACAATCTTCTGACTGCGTGCATGGCGCTATAGATATTGCGCTTGGCAGATATCTGTAGATGTTTGTAGACGCTTGTATAACGAGGTTCAGTTTTTCTCACAAAGGTCACATTTCTGACGTAAATGCAATGCCCGCAATTTATGCAATGTTTAAGTTTCCTAAATGCTTAAAGTATGTCGCAGACACAAAACAAATGGAATGGGAAATGGGAAATCCGAAAATAAATAGAATTTAGGTTTGTGTTTCCCTTTCACAACTAGATACCGAATTTCGTTTCTGTAATCCTACCTCCCTCGTGCCTTTTTCGTGAGCCGTGTGCCAAGTGTCGGCATTAATTATTCGTTTTCCTTGTTACTAGTATTTTAGTTGTGATGGGGGCAGCCATCACGGAGACGGTTTTGGCCATCACGCTCACAGCCACAGCGTGCGCCGGGGGCGGTATGGGTCGAGTACTGCTAGCGACACGTGGCTGTGATGCACTGTGTCATCTTACAGCGTGCTGTGCTAGGCTCACTCTCTTTAAATGTTTCTATATCCTTCTAGGATAGTTGCAGATATTAACAACTAACATATTCGAATTCTACTTGATATACTCATTCAGTAGATACTAAACTCACCCAACGTCTTAATAGATTAGGTTAGTTTGAAGACATATTTCTTATCTTTTTCTATTCACATTAGCTAGTTTAACTGCCTTTTAACGTAATTATCTTTATTTCCTTCTCACTCTACTTAGCTTTCCTTAACACTAACAGGAAGAGCAGAGCGCACTCTCTTTATCGCCTATTTTCATGTCCGTGTACATATATTCTTTGTATTTTTAATCTTAAGTCTTCTGCATGTAACAAACACAAAATTTGGCATCTGCCGGCTTGCTGCTTCTGGCCCGGACAGTGGCCCCGTTGTGGTTCTCGCCCCACCCGATAAAAGTGGGGTACTGACCGGACAAAGGGGAGATGAAGGGCAGAGTGCAATGGGGAGACGAACCATGTAGGCAGAGCACGAGCGAGCAGATCAGAACGGGCATGTTCTCAGACTGACCCTAGCCGTCCTCAGTGACGCTTATTACCCAAAACCCTAATCCAAACGATAACATCATTTTATACATGTAACCCCAAATTTAGCACTTCAAGTGCAGACATCTATGTCAAAAACTAAACTGATGAAAGACACTTCTCTGTGAACACTGGGCGTGGAAATCCGAATGCGCTATGCTTATCAATAAGCTAGCGACCGTTTCGAATTATTCACAATATCTTTGTGTTGGCTGTGGTACAGGTCATCTAGAAATGAAACTCTGGCTAGCGGATTTCCTTTGAGTTAGACATTCGATCAATTTTCCTAGTGAATTCGCTTCTCGCACTTTTCTCTCTCAGCGAAATCGTCAGGAATCGAGTAAGAACTATCCATGTAAGGCACGCTTTAAAGTGAATACTACTTCCTCAGAGTTTGCTGTGCCATAGAGAATAGGATGATTTGAAGACTATTCGGTTGTAGCTGTATTCCGTTCTCAGATTAATAGATAAAGTAACTGGAAGTTAATGAACAAACAATAGAAATAAAAAATTACAAAATTTAATATGAGACAAATATATTCTGTTCTCAAGTTAATTGCACAAGATCAGCACACTTCACACAATCGCAACACAGTATATAAATAACAAATCGGTAGTACCACAAGAGGTGCTTCATTTATTATTTTTTATACAATTTTCTGAGCGCAGAATCAAATTTACTCAGCACGCGACGTTCAAGCTGTGCGCGTTGCACATCAGCAACTAGTCACGAGAACGCGAGCGAGAAAGTTTCTGCACAGCGATGGGCCAACCTAGCGTACAGTGGGTGTATAGTTGCCTAGCCTGCAGCATTTTGCCGTGTTGGGCGGAATGTGGCAGTGACATTTGCCGCTATTGACGGTGAGTTAATGACGGCTTTGGACCTAGTTACTAACATTTCAGTCCCAAATTAGAACAGTCATTCAGATCGTGATGCCTGCACCGATTTCGGATTTGACCTATTGAAAGACTGTGAGGATGTTCTGTGTTTGCAGCAGCACATTTGAACATTTAGGAAAACTTGAACTTTAGAAACGGCGAGCAGCGAAGTTAAAGCCACAAGCTACAGATAGCGTCCGACGCTTATCAGCTCAAAGTACAGCAGTGCAGCTCAATCTCACCTGGTTACCGGAAGCTGAGGTGCTGCTGCTGGGAAGTGCGGGGTGGCACCAAATGTTTGCGAGCACAGATAACCATTTATTTTTGCTGTGTCTACACTTGTAGCGCCCCAACGTCCGGCAGGCTGCTGTCAGAGGCACAAAAGCACTCTGTGGAACAACCAGCACTCTGCGGAAAAAAACTGAGTTATACTGTCATCATCTTCCTATTCAGCTGTCCAAAGCCTTAACTACTGTAGTGCACAAGCAACTGGTCGAAGACACTTTTTTTTAACGGTGTCGATTTTTCTACCTTACAGACGGGACGGTATCATTTGAAGCAAAGAAGTCTTTCATTTTTTAGGGTGACGTAACTTAATTTTTTTTTTTTTTAGCAAACTCTGAGCTTTAGTAGATCTCTGAGATGACACAAAAGCTTACATTACTCACATAAACGGGGAGGCTAAAATCTGTGTCTGGCGTATACCATGTACAGGGAGTGGGAAAGTGCGGTAGTTTCCACTGGCCATTACTCAGCTTATAAAACTGCCGACAGAAATGTTCCAGCTAATTTTTACAAACAAAGTGCATGTTGACAGCCGCAGTCAAAACTGTTGAGATTTAGCTGATTGTGATATATATCCTGAAACACGTGCCGCACTTTGCTCGGGAGGAAAACGAATTTTGTGTGTAGGGTTCGGGTGGAGTGTGGAAAAAAAACCACGAAAAACCATAGAACATAAATGCAAATGTATGACTGTCTTCCATTTACCGGAGACGTGCTGAAATGTTTATGGGTATTTATTTGTGTATGTGCGTTTTGAGCTCTCCTAAAAATATTCAGAAACGTAGTTTTTCTGGTAGGACTCAAGGTATATGTCTGCGTGCGTGGGTGGGTGGGTGCGTGCGTGCGTGGGTACTTTCCTTCAATCCTTTTTATTATTTTTATTATTATTTATCTGCTGTTAGACATAAAATCCAGTGGATGTTATCATATTTTTCTACCACAAAGTCGTAAAGTGAAGTAATTTCGTGACAAAAAATTTTAGAGATTTTTTGAACAGATTTATTTGTCTTATTGCATGTTGTATTGTTTAAATCTATCTCTATTTACTACGAACTGTAATTTTAAAATTAAATTAATATCGCGCCTCCCTGAAAATTGCTTGTTATTAAGAATGGGAATCACAGTTCTCTTTTGAATGGAGCATTACAGAAGGCAAGTCTGGGCACTGGCATGTGTACTGTTATTTTACTGATTTCCCAAGCTGTTTGTTGTCACAAGAATTAAGTCGCAGCTATCCATCATATGAATGATTGTAACATGGACGTGAAAAACTAAATTAACTAATACTGACGCATTTGTTGCGTAGAAGTTAGTCCCTTTGCCTAATACGCCTGGAAAACTAGTGCATCAGTTTATCGTTTTAATTTATTTGAGCGTGCAACTTCTGTATGCTGTTTGGTTCATATGTCATAAGTACGTTATAAAAACGTAAACACAGTGGTATTTTCAATTAGCTGACTCCGTAAAAATAAAAAAAGGAAAACATGGATGGCAGTAAACAAGCCTGGATCAATATATCAGCAGTCAATTTATGGCATTGCGTGAGAAGCGCGAGTTGCGATGGCTGTGACATGCGCCAGTTATTGGCACTTGCACACGACCGACACAAGAAGCCGTTTTAATGGCAGCCAGACTGGGAGGCGCGGGGGATTTGAACCATATGTGGGGACAGATGAAGGGATAATCTGCACTTGAAAACAGTAAAGTCGACGATCAACACAAAACCCCGTTTCTAATAAAAGCTAGATTAAAACTCGCGTTATAGGCATCTGAGAGAACACAGACGAGCACTTTGTAAATCTTTTTGTATAGGCTTAAGTGGAGTCTGACGCGTGATTCATGGACCTAGCACCGAGTGCGCAGATTCATGCGTACGTGTATGTACATTTCAACACCGCATTTTTAATTGTGTATTTTGTTGTTCGTTCATGTGCAAAGAATCTCTTTACATCCCAAGGATGGCAGAAACCATCAGGCAGAAATTTTATACTCAATTATTATCTTTGGCATGAACCCATCCTGACATCATTTTGGCGTAATACATATTTACCAAATCTTAAATGTATTTTTCTGAGGATGTATTTTGCCGAAACTAAACTTCAAGATGTTGAGACAGTATATGATTTCATCTCCGATATTTTTCGGGTCCGTTTGGAGAAAACAGAGCCTTCCTCGTGAAATGTCGTTACGACTTGAGAATGTTACATTAGTAACTTTTTATATGTCATAAGAGGACCGAGGTGTATCATACGGTGAGAAAATATTGTTTTTTTAATGCATTAACTTTTTTTCAGGATTCTTGCTAAAAGCAGTCGATTAATCGGAATTATTTAAGTGACCTCTCCTTGTCCATTGGTTGATGCCGAGGTTTTCGGTAATTTGTGTGATGGAGTCAATTCTTATGCGGAAGTCCTTTGCCTTTCTGGCAAAGGAATTTTTGGAAAACAACTTCTAATTTGAGCACGGCGTTACTGTGAAGTTGTATGCTGGAATGTGGTCGCCCACGAAACTGTTTATGATAGCTGTGGGGTATCATAAACCACAGGTCTGCCGAGTTTGTGTGCTTCTGCTTATTTTCCCCGTTTGTTAGGATTTCGCAGAAGGCCTGCTGACGTCTGGCAACCGTGACGTAAACTTCGCCTCTGACGTCCGTCGACGTCCACTGGCGTTCCAGTTTCTGACGTCAGCGAGTCTGAACTAGACCGCCGCCATTGGCAACTGTTTATTATTTACGCGCGAGATGCACGTCAGCTTGAGGACAGCGAAAGGTCTCAGAGAGGGTTCAAAGAAGCGCTCTCCAGGTTTGTTGAACGCGTTCCTTGTATTTTTGTTATCAGGGGCAGCCAGGCAGACCGGGTGACGACGTGCCTAAGTGCGAAAACATGCTGCTGACTACTTCTGTAGCAAGCATCTGCTTGGGTTCTTGGAACAAACATACATGAGAGAGAAAGGGGAGGGCGGGGGAGGGGGAAGCGGAGGGAATGTTCTGCGAGTATGCATTGTTTGCTCCACCGAAGGACCACACCCTTCCGAATCGTTCAGTTCGCTCACTGCCTACGCTTTACCTAAACAGTCGCGCGGGCAATTGGCACACACCCTGTGTGGGATGTCACGGAGTTTAACGCTTTTACCCGGAACAAGTGGAACTCGGTCCTTCGCCACCCCGTGAAATGGGGGTGGGGGATGTGTGTCTCGCTGTCGCCAAACCGCGGATACTGTTGCTAAGTATTTGTCTCTGACCTGCCAATAGTGGGACGCTGCCTCAGGAGGGACCGGTTCGTAATGTTTACCTTCACGTGCTTGTATTAGGAGGTGGAGGCGGTGGAGCTGGGGAGTGACTCGTGCGCTCAGAAAAACGGTTGGAGAGACGAAAGACAGAGAATAAGATGGACTATGATCGAGGAAAGAAACAAAACAGCCAATTAAATACCGGGGGGGGGGGGTTGGGTACATGCGTGGGCAAAAGGGATGTAAGAGAAGAAAACGGGGGAGAATCGAATGGGATCGCGCTGCGCACTATTTTATCTCAACCCAAGTAGCAAGAGTCTGTGCGTCCTGTCATGGAACGCGCAGAAATTTAGGACGTTTGCTGCACAAGATTCTTCAGAAGTGGAATATCTATTCCCTCACCCTGTCGCTCTTCGAAGCTCTGTCCCTCCCATGTGTGTGTGTGTGTGTAAAGTATGTGTGCTTGCATGCGCTTGTGTGTATGTGTGCTTGCATGCGCTTGTGTATGCATACGAAGGTGTATGCTTAAATAGACGAGTGCATGAGAGACATACAAAGTCGCGTGTCTCGTCTGCTTTCAGTGACACTTTTGAGAACGCGTACGGGTCAGTAAGTCACTCAGAATTAAAGAATGACACAGTTTTGAACGAATAATTTTTTAAAACTTTTAAAACTTCCAGTCAAGTCGCCTCATAAAGGTACATATTTGTACATTTGTTTCGCCCGCACTGGAGTGTTGTAGGCCAGACAGAACCACTCGAAAGCCCTTCTTTTCAGCTCCAAACCTAAGGACCCCCCCCCTCCCACCACCACCAAAAAAAAAAAAAAAGAAAAGAAAAGAAAAGACGGAGGGAGAGATAGAGAATGAATATTGAACGGCAGACAGGTTTGCAAAATCTGGGAAAAGACAGCGTGCTGATATTTGCAATAGGCCCCCGGCGATGCAAAGATATGTCAGATAAAAGGAAACCCCAAGGGCTTTCCTAGAGGGACAGGCCCAAGAGATTCTGAGAAAGCTGCAAGCGGCGGACGTTAAATTATGATACATCTCCTCAAATTAACCAGGGATCAATGAAATGATTCCCCAGAAAGTCATTTCGAGGGAGGTAAAATGGTGGAGACAGATTTCCTAGTGTTGTCAGGGGCTGGTGGCGGTGATTACAAAAAGTTCGCTGGTGTCGCATGAGAGGAAACAGAAAAGCATATTTTTAAAAAAATTCGGAAGACAGAAGGGAAAAGGGCCCTTGGAAAAGTAATTGCATTTTCCACGGTAAAAAAAAACGAGCAGGAAAATCTGGAGCTTTTTTAGAGTCTGCCATTGATCGCACTCGGCCTTCTGTTGATACCTGTACCCACGCGCTGCTCTGTGCAACATTTTCGTCTCAAAGATGCGGAAGAGAATAAAAATGATCAATGCCCTAAAGCAGTCCAAAAAGTTTCGTTGTGATTCTGGGGAACACAATAACACAATAAAAAACCAGGGTTCTTGCTGGAATTACAGTCGGATTAGTTATTTGTTTGCTTTTATTTAATCTCTCTCCTCCTTTATACTTTTAAAACTAATTATTTCTTTGCGTGATGTTTGTATTGTCTTGAAAAATGGATTATTCTCTGAAATGGTAACTTTGTACGTCTTAGAAGTTTGCAACCGGGCCTATATATAGTTTCTGTGTTGTTTCCACAACGAGCACAACAATGGTGATAATTCAAAAGCGACCAAACATGACCGTTTGTCAATACGTGTCAAAAATAGTATACTAGTTTTGCAGGAGCACATATTTCTCATGAATGTTCAGGAATAGGCAGATACTTTGAAAACAATTAATCTATAATAAACACGACTAATTATTCCACATAAAAACGAGAAATCCATAGAGTTTGAAATCATCTGTGAGCACGAATTGGGTCACCTGGTGTGAGAAGCAAAAGATACGCCTACACAGACGTATTTCTCTTTATTTTAGCTATACATGTGAATTGTGCAAATATTTTGCAGCATAGCACATTTAGAATTCAAGATTTATTGACTGTGCACATTTTTTGTTGAAGTGTGTATTCTGTGATGGACATGTAACCCTGAAGTTATTTGTTATCCGTCTCTCTTCGCTGTGGAGGGCTATAAAATTATGAGTGGCATCCACAGATCTGGCCAGCTCCGGACAGCTTAGCTCTGCACAAGGACGCAAATAGCGTGTAACAGACAGCATGATAAACGAGGAAGGGCGACAACCAGGACAAAATATTGAACCCCGGTGGCCTTCTGTGGAGAGTCCATTAGAACTCGCTCCTTGTGCTAGTGTAAACAAGACTGGCTGGCTGTCACGCGGTTACTCCCCCTTCTTTCACTCACCATGCGAGCAATGGGTCGAGGCATTCGACTCGCCAACACGATAAACACGAGGCAGGAGAGTGGCAAGTTTTCTTTGAAAAAACCGGACCCCGCATCATTTTATTCAACTATTTTACTTGGCGCACTCACTGCGTCTCACACACACTCCACTTACTACTATTCGTTATACTCAGATACTCCCGGAAACGTTCGCATTCATCACACCTCGTGCATTTCTACTTTGATTATTGCTCTCTGCGACTACTTCACTTTGCACAGTAAACTACGATACTTCAAAATTTCTCAGTTCGTCCTTCTGACAGTCACTGTTACTTCGTTAAACAGTTCATCGTTTATTAGTCCACCACAGTTAACAGTCAATGTTTCTCATCATCAAGTCTTCGTACCATGGGTTTATTAGCTGTCCAGTCAACGCTCACTCACCTACATCAAAGTCAAAGTATTGTACTTAAGCACGCATCTACGGTCACTTTTCTACTTCAACAGTGAAACACATTCACTCGCATAGCGTTACTAACATGTCACTGATCGGTGACACTTGTAGGGGCGTTCGTATCTCTTGTTCGTACGTAAAGATGCACGTAAAATATGCAGGGAGAATGGGACTTACGACTGCTCTTATGACTGAAAGTGCAGTAACGAACGCTCATGCAACCCACCCCAGAAGCTGAAAATATCGCTTTGGGTTTTATTGTTTTGGTTTGTGTTTTTCTTTCCTCCTCTGTAGTTCGATATTGCCCGCTGAGCCGAGCGGCTAATTACCTTCCCGTTTGTTAAAAAGGTTTATCTTCTACAGCTTTTTTTAAAAAATGTCTTTTCTTCTCTCTTTTTTTTTTGTCTTGCGCTGTTTTCCTTCTATTTTCCGTACGTCGCAGTGTCCAGCTGTTACCATGCCTCCAACTTGTCCTTCTCCCATCTCGCGCTGCGTGCGCACACAGTTCAGTTTCTCGCAAAATCTCTGCTCAAAGGCGGGATGATGTGTGATAGACTAGCTGAGAGTGGGCGCATGTAAAACGCATACTTTCTTCACCTTGAACCGATGTCTCATAAATATGCCTCCCCCACAATGCAAAACACGCCTTCACTTCAATTTTCTGGGTTGCGTACAAAAGAGTTTGTCAAAACTCGGCTTGTCCTGAATTAACTGTACTCTGCCGCAGCTCCGCGAGGCCGAACAAAATGTCCTATCTGTCGTCAGCAGTTCCATCGTCAATGTTACAGCGTTGTCTCTATTTTCTCCTTCAGTTTGAAGTGCTCAGGCTTTGTGCGATACTTTTCTCTTTCTCAAGAGACGATTAAGGGGTCTCGTCTGAGCATCCAACACCAGCAGGATACTATGCAGCACAAAGTATTACCTCGTTCTAGAAGTGTCCTATAAATCCATCTATAATCACTTGAACAAAACTGAATTTGCGCAATTTTACCATTTGGGTAAACTGTCTACTCTTTCAGTGCAACCACCTTTATGCTCACAAATCACGAAGAACATCATAATGATGAGGAGGAGGAGGAAGAAAAGAGGAAAACGACGAAGAGGATGACAAAGAGGAGGGAATACAACTGGTTAAGGTGTAGAAAGTGAGAAACACCGGTGTAGCATTAGTTGCGTCAAATCTATTTGCCACCTTTGGCATTAACAAAAGGTTAGCTGCGAGACTTGGAAAGGAACTGTACATCAATCATCTATTTCATGGTCTGGTGAGACGACTGTATTCTGGTCACTGAGACGATAACGGATGCCAGCCTGGCGCTATAGGGCGCAGAGGAAAGTAAATTATATTCTTGCCTAGTCCTCTAGGCCAAACTCCTGCTACTGGTTTCCAGACAGGGGTCAGGTCATACACCGGATACTTTTCACCTCAGTATAACGCTGGCGTCGTGCTGTCTTTTTCCAGGGCAAGGAGGGAATGTGGATATCGTATGTCTTCGTTTCTGTTCTCCTCCATGAAGACACCAGGTGCTGCTTAGTAAGAAGTCTCCATCCAGCCCACGCAGGCAAGGGACGAGTTGTAACATCCCTAAATGAAACGCAGGCAGCTACGACACGCGCAGTTAAGCTGAACAGCCCTTCCCAGTATGTAATGACGATGCATTAAAAGTCATCGGCATGTCTGCGCAAAGTCTACATAAACTGGCGAGAGCACTCGGTCGAATGGTGGTGGTGGGGGGGGGAGGGCGGAGGGGAAGAGAATGACCGGGTTAGGGAGGGAGGTAGACCCCGAAGGGTAAGCTTTTGAGACCTGCTGTCGTTTCAAAGCAGCCGAGGCTTCGTTACGTCACTGTAAGTTTACGGTAATATCTCGTGAGGTAGGCAGAGTTGAGAGGTCGTTATTCAACAGGTGAAAGGAAGTTAGTCTGGTAACCTTTCGGTTGCTGGGGGGAGCGGAAGTGTTGAAGATCGTAATGTTCACAGACAGCCTTGTAAGGATGCTGTCCATCTCTCTCTCTCTCTCTTCCTTCCTTTTTTCCCCCTGAACTCTTCAAAGGTTTTAGGATCACGCCTAATCTGGACTTGGGCGGGTTGGGGTGTGGGAGGGTGTTCTAACACGCC